>BQNB010014940.1:0-74159 GCA_026074375.1 Tanacetum coccineum
ACAACATGATATTGGTTCCTTTTACGGGCATAGATAATCACAACCGGTGCATTCTTTTTGGAGCTGCATTATTAGATAGAGAGCATATCAAGAAGTATAGGTGGTTGTTGAAACGGTTCAAGAAAATATTTGGAAAGGCACCAAAGGTAGTTGTCACTGACCAAGACCCGGTGATGAAGGTAGCCATCGAAGAGATTTTTCCAGATTCAAGACATCGACTTTGTATGTGGCACATTATGAAGAAGCTAGCTGGAAAGGTATTTATTTTAACTAAGTACAACTTCTTTTTCAAGTTTACTTTAATGAACAAATGTATAATTTTGTTTTTTTTTCTAATTTTCCATGAAGGTTGGCCCTGATTTGTGTAGCAACACATACTTTAAAAAATGCTTATGTGATATAGTTTGGACAGACAGAATTGACCCCTGCGTTTTTGAGTCTGAATGGAGATCAATCATGCTAGATTTTAAGTTGAATGATCATAAATGGTTGGATGATATGTTTGGTATGCGTTACAATTGGATACCTGCATACTTTCGTCATGAACCGATGTCTGGCCTCATGCGAACGACATCTCGTTCTGAAAGTGAAAACCATTTTCTTGGTCAGCTTACTAACCCGGACCTGACTTTGGTTGAATTTCTAAGCCACTATGATATAGCAATTGATTCACAAAGATTCAAATATGGCAAGAATACACATGACTCCAATTACACGACCCCAGATTTCAAAACCCATCTACAAGTTGAAAAGGAAGCAGCCGAGTTGTACACAATCACTCTGTTTTATGATGTTCAGGACGAAATTTGGTCTTCGCTGATGCATTGTTGTTCATTAAGTGTGCAAGAATCAGAAAATCTTTCTACATTTGTTATTCGTGATACACAAGGGAATTTCATAAAAAATATGGCCTCCTGAAGTCAAATATAAGGTAATATTAACTATCAATCCTTTTTTGCATTTCATGTTTTAATATACTATACATTTGCAGTCGGTTGTATCGTAGTCAAAGCTGTCCTTTTAATTACTTGAACAGGTCAAGTATGTACCTTTTGATTGTTCAGTTCAATGTAGCTGTTTAAGGTATGAGTGTTATGGTTTACTGTGTAGCCATATTTTTTACGTTCTGCGTTTGTCAAAGGTGTACCACTTTCCCAAACACTACTTGCAAAGGAGATGGTCAAAGAACGCTATGCTCTTTAAATCTGTCGATAAGAGTAAAGAAGTTGCAAGTGAATCCAAGCCAGAATGTGTTTTAGATTCTGTTCTTAGGGAGATTTACAGCAATGTTGAACAATCTGTTACGCATTTGGCGGGTGATCTTGAAAAGCTTAACTTATATAAGGACGAGCTGAACATGAAGCGAATCCAATTGATTCACCACTTGGTGGGTGACCTGAACAGAGCTGAACTTATATAAGGCACGTCAAAGACTATTAGACTGGCGAAAACGCGATAGATATACTAGCAGCGTGTAGATCCTCACGACACCTCTGACGATGAACTTCTGTCTCTTGCAGTTGATGAGTACAACCGATTGGTGAACAGAACAGAACCCCGCCGCTCCTTGCCCACTCTCCACTCCCTCGTCCTCTGTAATGATCATTTATATTAAACGCGAGAATCAGAATTCCCGATTGCGAGGTCAGGTGAGTATTTGTGTATAAGAGATGAAATTGGTGTTGCTAGCATCAATGTCTGATAACTAATAGAGACTCAGAAGATGGTATGTGAACGTTGATTGAGATCTGTTGTAAAGAAGTAGTAGAACATCATTGTGCAAATTCATGTTGATGACGCGATTATGCCTCGTATGTCAGAGAATAAGGAAATACAAGATGAGGGTTGTGAATGACATGGAGGGGCCAGGTACATAGACAGCGTCGGAGACACAGATAGTCTGTTATTACTATGTGATTCGTAGATAGAATCACATCTTGAGTTAATTTCTTGAATTTTGTTGATCTGAACTCTCGTCTTTATGGTCGCTTTGGATTACATCTAGTAGCTTGAGCCTGCGACATGTATCGAGTCCTTGCGTTGCGCGTCTTCTTCTTCTTCCGGAATGGCATCTTAGTTGCTTTCTTTCCTGAAACGCCATGTAAACGCCGGTCGCCCTTGCCATTTCTGTCTTCCCCTATTTGCCTTGATGAATCTAATCGCCACTATCATTCGTTTTGGTTTATAATTGGTCAAAAATGGTATTTTTGCAAATTGGCTAACTGGGTTCTGCCAAATTGGTTATTATAAATGGGTCAAAATGGTATCTAAGAGGGTTAAAATGTTCTGCAAATCAGGTGTAATGGTTCTGCAAACGGCGTACATCAGAATATTAGACGTGTTTTGTTTAATCATGGAATGCATTTGATTTTTTTTTCAAACACGTATCAGGTTTACGATTTTTTAAAACACGTATCAGGTTCATTTTAAACCGTTTAATGGGTGTTTGGTTTACTTCAGACTGTTTCGGCAAATGGGTTAAACAAGAACATGTATCAAGTTATCTTAGTTAAAATGGTTATTCAAATGGGTCAAAATGGTTCTGCAAATTGGTTATTCAAATGGGTCAAAATGGGTCTTCAAATGGGTTAAAATAGTTCTGCAAATAGGTGTAACTAGTTCTGCAAATGAGTCACATCAGAATCTTAGATGTGTTTTGTTTAATCATGGAATGCATTTGATTTTTTTAAACACGTATCAGGTTCATGATTATTTTAAACACGTATCAGGTTCATTTTAAACCGTTTATTTTTAAATGGTGGTGTTTCGGTTTACTTTCGAATCGTTTCGGCAATGGGTTTAAAACTAGAAATGTATCAAGTTATCTTAGTTAAAATGGTTATTCAAAATGTGGAAAATGGTTCTGCAATTTGGTCATCACATTGGGTAGTGTGATACAAATGTCAGATCATAACATGTATTAGGTTTGTCGAAATGGTATTTCTGTTTCAATAATGGGTCAACATGTTTATTTTCAATGGTGTTTTATCCAGTGTGACAGCAAGTTTATGATTTTCATTTGCAGTTTTAGAGTGTTTGGTTCAGTGGGTAATCTTTTTCATAATGGGTTGATTTTGTTTTCAAAATATCTATTAATTATGCAATATTTTCTTAATGTGTTGATTTTGGTTTAAAAAATAAATCCATATTGATTTATTAGATATTGACCCCTTATAAATATGTGAAATCAACAACACAATTTCATCATAGCCAGAAAAGAATCACCACAAACTACACTTTACATATATGCCATGAGTATAACAGTCAACAATCATTGCGACGCAGGTAATATTCTTACTTTGATTTGTATCCACTGAAATAATGTAAGTTACTTTTTGTATATTCTCTCAATCGATTTATTCTTATCGTGTATCGCAGTTTCATGTTTTGAAAAGAAATTGTCTTTCACCAAACACCACACTGATACGAAACCTAGCCGACAAACCAAAGTGGAAGTGCGGATATTGTTAGCCTTACTCACATCTTGATGAACGTAATTGCCCAATTTCGGTAAAATGGATTGGACCATTTCTTGTTACAGGACGTAACCAAGGGCATGGAAAAGTACGTTAGTCATTAGTATTTCACTTGAATATGTATATCGTATTCAATGATAGCTATTTAAGAGGACATTTGTCTTATTGGAGTTACATGTTTAAGGACTTTATCTATTTAAGTTTTACTAGTATTTGTATTCATATTTCAAGTTATTGGTTGGCTTTATACTTCTTGAATAATTTTAAACCTTATTTAATATATGCTCTGTGATTTCACCATTTGTAGCAAAGTTTTAAATTATATAGTAATCTATTTTTTTTAGAAATGTATCAACAAAAACCAAACATGCTGAAACAAAAAAAATGTGATAGTTCCTTTTTTATTGCAATATAAGTTGTAAAAAATAAACTTGTTTTTGATGATAGACATACAAGGTTTGAAAAGAATTTGAAAAACCAAGTTGCTGTTACACATACAAGTTTGCATCATGTTTCAGAAAAAAACAAGTTTTAAACCACTTTGAAGCTACAATATAGATAGTTAAACCAAAATTGCAGACAAACCACAATGTCCATACCTAAGAACATTTACAAGTATTAGCCGTCTAAACCATCATATGCTACACAATTTAAGTGTCCACAATGGAATCTTTTAAGTCTTTTTTTATCAACTTTGACCATAAATATTTTTGTTTGTGTTATATAATATTGAACGAAAATTCTACCAACGAAAAATATATTCAAAACTCTATCCATTCATATATCTTGCATCAAGTATCATATAACGTAAGAAGAAATCATTAAGGTCAAAGTTGAAGAAAAAAGACTTTGAAAAAGTCAAGTGGACACTTAATGTGGGACGGAGGTATCATTATTGTAAAGCCTACACATAAAATACATGATTACAAGAGTTATTAGCCATCAAAAACAAACAAAAGTTTGTTTGCAAGAACGTCTAAAAACCTTTAGACAAAGGGCTGCTGCCCTACAAATATAAAGGCACTACAAAAATGAATAGTTTTCTTCTTGTTTTTGTTGCTGATAAAGGACTTCATGATTCTTTTATTTTTAGAAATCCTGCATCCGCAGTGTCCGCAAGCATCAACTATTAGTAACATGGTTACTTTTTTTTAGCAAAGTAACCATGTATTACTGAACCTGTAAACTATCATGAGACAAAACTTGCTCTTAGCCTTGTTACAGTTCGCCAAAAGTATCTTTGCTACGTACTTATATCGCAATTCATTTATTTGTCCTTGTTGTCCCGTACCTTCTTCCTTCAAGCAACAACGATCACCACGATCACCTTCGCCTCTATAGGTCTCCATGTGTCGCATTACGAATACCCCACAATCTATAGAGTTGTTAGTTGTTCTGCACCCCAACGTCAGTATCCTATGTTCAGCACTTACTGACATTTAGCGATACCTTGGATGGTTTACATGCAGCAAATAGTCTTCAAACAAGGCAACCTGATATTTCCATGACCATAAAAAACAACAGTTATACTTTTGAAGTGTCTTACATAATCGATGTTGCATCAAACAGGGGTCTGTCTTACATAATATCTTTAAGCGCATTTGATTGGGTACGTACCATCTGTGTAGCCAGAAAGCCGTATCTAGCATATGGATCTGTCTCCGTTGAAAAGATGTTATCCAGATACTCAACTCTATTATATTTTAGATTCATACAAATGACAAAGAAATGAGAGCCTGATATGATCGAGAAGAACACCTGCCAAAATAAAGCAGAATGGATTTGATTACTTAATTGTTTTGTGTATCATGTTCTTTATTACATTGTTGACCGATACTTACCAACTCTACAGCATCAAGGCGCTTATACGGGCTACTATAGAAAAGATCATGATAAGTTAGGAATGTATTGTAAGCCTTGTAGGACTCCTCGGTATATAAAAAGGGATCATAAGGTATAAGTTTTCCATCTCAGTTTTTCATAAAGTTCGTAGCTTCAAGGTTGTAAACCCTATCACTAAGTCAGAGTGAACGTTATTAATATATTATTTGAAGCTGTTGTGTTGATTATATCTTTGTGTCCAAAACATATAAACTGTTTGATTAAAGAATACATCCTAGTTGATATAAACTAGTTTCCGCAAAGATATTATCATACAACCAAAGTTTTCATGTCTTAGTATTTTTGGATTTTAACAACTGTACAAAACCTTCACAAAGCTAAGGAGTTAAAGATCTATTCATTGGGATCAACAAGTGGTATCAGAGCTTGTTGTGAAGCTTTAAATAAGAAGAATCAACCAATTCATCTAAGATCTATTTTTTCAGTAATAAGATGGAGGTAGAAACTACCACTACCAATCTAACTGCAAGACTACCTATCCTCAACCCAGGAGACTATGATCTCTGGCTCATGAGGATAGAACAATATTTTATTATGACTGATTACTCCCTATGGGAAGTAATTAAGAATGGGAACAAAGTGCTTAGGAGAACTGTTGGAACAGTTAAACAGGAGTATGAACCCACCACTGCTGAAGAAAAACAAGATAAAAGAAATGAAATGAAAGCAAGAGCAACCCTGTTGATGGCACTTCCAAACAAAGACCAACTGAAGTTCCACTCATATCAAGATGCAAAGTTACTAATGGAGGCTATAGAGAAAAGGTATGGAGGGAACAAGGAGTCCAAGAAGGTTCAAAAGATACTTCTCAAACAAAAATATGAGAACTTTGCTGCATTAAGTTCAGAATCAATGGATCAAACCTTTGATAGGTTACAAAAACTTATCAGTCAGTTGAAGATCCAAGGAGAAGTGATTAGCCAAGAAGATATAAACCTAAAGCTCTTGAGAAGTCTTCCATCTGAATGGAAGACTCATGCCTTAATCTAGAGGAACATGGTGGAAATTGAAACCATCAGCTTGGATGAATTGTATAATAACTTGAAGATATATGTACCTAAACTTACAGGTTCATCAAGCACAAGTCAAAATTCACAGAATGTGGCCTTTGTCTCCAACAACACTAACAACACCAATAGCACTAACAAAGCAGATAATACTACTCATAGAGTTAGTACTACTCATACTCAAGGTAATGGTGTTAACTCTACTTCTCTAGATAATCTTTATGATGTTGTGATCTGTGCTTTCCTTGTAAGTCAAACCAACTCTCTTCAACTCTCTCAAGAAGATCTGGAACAACTTCATCCTGATGATCTAGAAGAAATGGATCTTCAATGGGAGATGGCCATGCTAACAATCAGAGCAAAAAGGTTTATCAAGAGAACAGGGAGGAAGCTGGACATTAATGGTCAAAGAGTTGGTTTTGACAAGTCAAAAGTGGAATGCTATAATTGTTATAAACATGGACACTTTGCAAGAGAATGTAGGTTTCTAAAGAATTAGGAGAACAAAGGAAGAAAGAATAATACAATAACTATTGCAGTGGAGTCTCCTACTCAGAATGCATTGATAGCCCAAGATGGAATTGGAGGATATGACTAGAGCTACCAAGCTGAACAAGAGCAACCTACAAACCATGCTTTGATGGCATTTACATCTTCAGGAAGTTCTTCTAGTTCAGATTTTGAGGTAGATTCTTGTTCCAAAACATGTGTAAAAGCTTATGCTACTCTTAAAGAACAATATGATAGTTTGACTTCTGATTACAAAAAGTCTCAATTTAATTTATTATCTTATAAAGCAGGTTTAGAATCAGTAGAAGCTAGACTAGCTCACTATAAGAAAAATGAGACTGTGTTTGAAGATAGCATAAATGTTTTAAAACTTGAAGTTAGACTAAGAGATAATGCCTTAAATGAATACAAAATGAATTTAGAAAAATCAAAAAAAGAAAGAGACCAGTTAAAACAAACATTTGAAAAGTTTCAAAATTCATCCAAGTCCTTAAACGATTTATTGGAAATTCAAGTAATTAATAAATTTAAAACAGGACTAGGATATGATGCAGCTACTGTAGCTCCTCCTGCAGTAGAAAGTTTTGTAAATTTAACTGATAAGTCTGGATCAGATAAGGATATCAATCAGTTCCCCCACCTCTGTCAGGGAATTTCATACCTCGCAAACCTGATATAACATTTATAGATGAAATTGTTGAAAGTGAAAATTTCGATGTTACTACTGTTGTTACACCTTGTAATGCTAAGACAGTTGAAAATAAGGGTGTTTCCAACACAGTTGAATCTAATGCTGTTAGGATGAACAACACTAGTGCTCCAATCATTGAGGATTAGAACTCTGATGATGAAAGTGAGATAGATTATACTGTTAGACCTAGAACTCAAAAGATAAAATCTATTAAGACTGTTAGGGAAACAGATGCTCCTAAACAACACAAACACCATCCTAGAGGGAACCAAAGAAATTGGAACAATCTTATGTCCCAAAGACTAGGAAGTGATTTTAAAATGATAAATAAAGCTTGTTATGTTTGTGGTAGTTTTGAGCATCTACATTATGTGTGTGATAAAAAGGTTGTAAAGCCAGAGTGGAACAACTCAAGAAGGGTGAATCACAAGAACTTTACTAATAAAATGACTCACCCTTACCCCAAAAGAAGTTTTGTTCCACAAGCAGTATTAACAAGGACTGGAAAAATTAATACTGCTGGTGCAAATGTTAATACTGCTGGTGCAGCAGTTAAAACTGTCAGACTAGTTAATACTGCTAACACAAAAGCAGTTAAAACTGTCAGATCAGTTAATACTGCTGCCTTAAAACTAATTGTGAACCATCTTAGAACAAAAACAAATGATTTTTAAAAAGGATATTCACAAAGTTCAAGGCCTTTTAACAGACTTTTTGCAAACAAGAACAATATTGTTAATAAAAATGTTAATACTGTCTGGGTAAAAAATACTACTGCTAGGGATAGAGCAGTAGTACGTGAGAATAAGGGAAAAGGGGCTAATGCTGTTAAGGCCTCAGCATGCTGGGTTTGGAAAGCCAAAAACAGCAGTGCATCAACTACATTCAAGAAATATTCTTACATTGATGCACAAGGCAGATCCAAGTCAATGATGGCTTGGATCCCCAAAAGAGTCTAATTCTCTTATTTTATGTGCAGGGCAACCCACAACAGAAGGAGTACAAAGATAAAGCAGTTATTGACAGTGGTTGTTCCAAGCACATGACATGAAACAAGTTATATCTTAATGAATATAAAGATTATGATGGTGGATTTGTTTCCTTTGGTGATGGTAAAGGCAGAATTTCTGGTAGAGGTAAAATTAAAACAGGATCACTGGACTTTGATGATGTGTACTTTTGTAAGGAGCTTAAGTATAAACTTTTTTCATTAAAAGACATAAAGATGATATCCTGCTAGTACAGGTTTATGTTGATGATATCATCTTTGGATCAACCAAGAAACATATGAGTAATGAATTTGAAACATTGATGCATGATAAGTTCCAAATGAGTTCTATGGGAGAACTTTCTTTCTTTTTGGGACTTCAGGTTAAACAAAAGAGTGATGGGATCTTTATTAGCCAAGATAAATATATGGCTAGGATTTTGAAAAAGTTTGATTTTGCCTCAGTAAAGACAGCAAGCACTCCAATGGAGACAAATAAGGCATTGATAAAAGATGAAGAAGCTGAGGATGTGGATGTTCACTTATATAGATCAATGATTGGACCATTGATGTACTTAACAGCTTCTAGACCAGACATAATGTTTGCTGTTTGTGCTTGTGCAAGGTTCCAAGTTACTCCAAAGACTTCACACTTTAATGCTGTGAAGAGGATCTTTAGATACTTAAAAGGCCAACCTAAATTGGGCCTTTGGTATCCTAGAGATTCACCATTTGACTTGGAAGCTTTTTCTGATAGTGACTATGCTGGAGCTAGTCTTGACAGGAAATCCACAACAGGAGGTTGTCAATTTCTTGGCAAGAGATTGATTTCATGGCAATGTAAGAAGCAGACTATAGTAGCCAACTCAACAACTGAAGCAGAATATGTTGCTGCTGCTAACTGCTGTGGACAGGTGTTATGGATCCAAAATCAGATGCTTGACTATGGATTCAATTTCATGAACACCAAAATCTACATTGATAATGAAAGTACAATCTGTATTGTGAAGAATCCAGTGTTTCACTCCAAAACCAAGCACATAGAGATAAGGCACCATTTCATCAGAGATTCATATGAGAAGAAGTTGATACAAGTGATCAAGATTCACACAGACCAAAATGTTGCAGATCTTCTCACAAAAGCTTTTGATGCTAGCAGGTTTAACTTTCTAATTGCTAGCATTGGATTACTTAATCTCTGAGACTTAACAGTTCTTAATTTTTATTCATGGGTTATGCATAAATATGGATCCTCATGAATTCTCACATGTCTATCTAGTCTTTTCTAGTGTGCTTGTGATGAATAGAGGCATGTTGTTGTATAATTATTGAAGATGAGAGGTTTTGAGATTCTTAGTTTTCTAAATGCTTACTTCATAGCATTGCGTGAGGACACGGCAATACCTTAGTATGGGGGATTTTGGTATGTGTTTAATTACACATACCTTTTACCTTTAAAAACAAGCTAAAATAACCAAAAACGGACTTAAAATGCCAAATATATGCTTGTTTTGCTAATTATGTTGTGCAGGAACGGATATCTAAGAAAAGGACGAAAAACGAAGCCAAAACGACAAAACCGGACACAGAATAGAAAAGCGTGGTAAAGACAAAGTCAAGACAAAGCCCAAGTCTGAAAAAGTCAACCAAAGTCAACCCCGACAAATCCAAAAGTCAAAGCCATAAATGAAGAAAAATAAGTTTAGGGGCCAAAATTGCCAAATCCCTAACTTATTTGATGAAGAAAATGAAAGACAAGGGTTAATTCTGCCATTTTCCCAAAGTATAAACCTCAAGGACCCAATCTGCCAAAGGCAAATTGTTGTACATCCCAAGGACCATGAATGCAACATCACTTATAACACTTGGGGGGTGTTTCTGCCAAGTTTCCAAACGTTTATAAACACAAGGACAAAAATTGCAAGAAACTCATATACCTTGAGGGACTATTTGTGACAAACTCCCAAACCTAACCCCCCATTTTAAAACACTGTTTATCTTCTACAACTTTTACCCCAAACCTGTCACTTTCAGCCTCGTTGACCTCCCCACAACACTCCAAACCTATCACAATAACAAACCCCACCCCCACATGGTCCTTGTCCACGGTGGCAATCCAAAATCCCTCAAGTTCGAATCAATGGTTGTTATAACTCGGATTGGGCAACACTCAAAACCAAGGGCCAGGATTGGACTTGTGTTTACACACACACAAGAAACACATATGCTCAATTGTGTCTATAAAGAAGCACACAAGGAAGAAGACAAGAAGAAAAAGACCAAAGTCCAAACCCTAGCTCGTTTCTATAAAAGCTTGTAAGCCATTGTGGCAAAGTAGGCAGTGTAGTTTGAGAGCTCAGTTTTAGTTTTTAACTTAGTTTACTTTTATGTACTTGTACTCTTTTTTTTAATGAAAATTCAGTTTATCTTTCACATTGTGTTCTAAGTTTTTTATCTCAACTTGTGTTTCTTTAAAAATCATATAAGCTCTTAATATAAGCCACTTTATAATCTGTTTTAAAACTTTGATACAAGAATTTAAGAAAAATTAAAAGGAAAAAAAAGTTACTGTTTGATAAGCTAATGGATGAATGAGCAAACTTGGATGGCTCATTGGGTTGCTTAGTATAGCTTATTTATAAGCTTGGGTAGGATTAGAGCTTATTTAGGTTCCATATAATCCTGTTTTGAGCAAGGATCAAAGGTACATTTCTCTTTTCAAGTTTCTGTCAATTTTTCAAATTTTAGCTTATTCTTATTGTAGCATTGCTTATTGTAGCCTATTTTCGGCTTATTTATGCCTTTTTGTGCTTAGTTGTGTTTAGTTATACTTATAAATGCCTCCTAGTTGCTCTTGTCTCATTTACTTGTAATTTGCATAAAACTGCCTTAAAATTACTTGTAACTGCTTATTTGCTTAGTTAGGTGCTTATTTGCTTTGTATTTTTGCTTTTTAGTACTTAGTATTGTCTATTTAATATTTGTCCTTAAATTTTTTAGCTTAAATCTGTCCCTAATAGTCTTAAAATCCAAGTTTAAAATTATAAAGGGGTGTTTGGGTTAAGCCCAAAAATGGTCGAACTTGGTATATGGGTAATGGGTTGTGGTCATTTTGTGGCCCAACTGTGATTCAATTGATTTAAGCCCATTTGAGTCTTTTTTGTTTCTCGCCAAAATTTTTAAGTTCAAAAAAGTGTTTTTCAAGTTTTCTCATTGTTTATTTAGGTCTGCTAGATTTAAAAAGGGTCAAAGTGCTTATTTGCTTAAGCTTTAGGAAACCTGGGTTGTAGTATCAATTTGGTGTCATTTTTGTGTGTTAAAATCAACTAGTAGAAGCCTAGGAGTCCTTAGTTTTTGTTGCAATTTGTAAATATTTTCAAGAATTTTCATAGTAAAAATAGTCAAGTTTTCCGCATACCCAATCTCTCAGATTGCAAAAATGATTGTAAGTCTTGTATCTTTGTGCACAAGTACATTTTAAGCTAAATTTTTTTATGTTTACATTACTTTTTTGTTTGTAAGCTTATTATAGTGCTTTTTTTTAGCTAATACTTTTTTTACAAAATTCTTTTGAAACTTCCCTAGGTGCTTAAGACAGTGGGGTTCAAGTACCTTTCTAGCGTAATTTGTGAACCTTACTTGAGATTGTTGTTAGGACCTAAGTTTTTGTGCATAAGTTCAGTATAAGTTACTTTTCATCTGTTTTAAGTTGCTTTTTAGTTTTGAGCTTATTAGGGTGCTTATTTTTAAGATCATCTTTTCACCAAATTTCTTTGCAAAACTGCCCTGGTGCTAGGAGGGGATTTTCAGATTGCTTTTTCTTGCTTGATAATTGGTGTCTGCTCAAGATATTGGCTTTCATAGAAAGCCAATAAGCCCCTTTATTAAGCCCTAGATTTTCAGACCTTAGTTTGGCCTCTAGGTAGCTTAAATTTAAGCTCAAATTAGGCTATTGACTGTTTTACTTAGTTTAGTGTAGTAAATAGCTTAATTTCTTTTCTAGCTTATTAAGTGCTTATTAGTTGTTGAATTCAGTTCTTACTTGCTTATTAGATTTGCTTATAAGCCTGTTTTTGCTTATTGCTTTGTCATTTGCTTATTCATCTTTAAAAGTCAAAAAGATAAAGCCATAAAGCCCTCTAAGTACTTTAAGCTAGCTGTCTGTTTTATTTAAGCTTTTCCAGCTTATTTATAAGCTTTCACAAAAAGTCTTAGTTATAGAAAATGATAAGTGCCATGTGCTTATTAAGTTTGTGTAAAAAGTTTTTCTAAAAAAAAGAGGGAGATAAGAGGAAACCCGGGTG
Organism: Tanacetum coccineum; assembly: GCA_026074375.1. Classification (NCBI taxonomy): domain Eukaryota; kingdom Viridiplantae; phylum Streptophyta; class Magnoliopsida; order Asterales; family Asteraceae; genus Tanacetum; species Tanacetum coccineum. The sequence continues at coordinate 12,879 of BQNB010014940.1, forward strand.
AGCAAGACTCGAACCCGGGTCTCAACCCTCAATACACCCTCTTTTATACAAACACTCTTACCGCTGTGCCCTTGGGTCTTTTCTGTTAGACCCTTGGGCACTTTGGTATATAAGGGTGTTTGGCCCTTTTAGCTTATAAGCCCGATTGGCTTATTCTGAGCTTATTTATAAGCTCAAGTTCGGGTTTCTTATTTTTCTTAGGATAGTTTTAGGGTCTAGTATTTTAGGTAATTTTCTCAGAATTTTTAAAATTAGTTTAGTATTTTTTATAATTTAATTTCTTTAAAAGTTTTAAAAATTCATAAAAAATACAAAAATTATCAAAAAAATATTTTTCTTTTTTAGGAAATTTTCTTTAGTCATATTTTACGTAGGAAAAATAGAAAAACTTTCGTAGGGTTAATTTTGCAAACTTTTGATTTTTAAAGAACGGGTCTCGGGCACGGTTCTTGTCTTGACTCGTTTTTGGGTCAAACGACCTCCGTTTTCAGTCTAGTTTTTTTTAAACTTCGTTATTTGTCATTTAGAATCTATTTTAGCTTTTAAATTTGTTTTAGGGTTTAATTTGCAAAATTTAGGTTTTTGACCCTCGTTTTTCGTGCCCGTTTTAGGATTTAAGTTATTTAGCTTTCATTTTTAGGTTTTTCTCAATCGTTTTTGCTTGTTATTGATTAATTTAGCTTTCTACACTCCCAAATCATTACTCTCATTCAAACTCCAATTTTCCGACTGTATCGATTCTCAAGCACAGCCTCGTTGGGGATAAACGACCCGGGGATATTCTATACTACTTCTCGGTTTCATTGATTGTTTTTAGATTATACTTATTATATATATTGTATTATATATTATATATATAAGAGGTGTAGTTTCAGAGCCAATCAAATTTTTGGCGCCGCTGCCGGGGAGGCTGTGAAACCGATTATCGTTACTTTTGACAAAAGTTGTGTTTGAAATCTGTGATATTATTCATATAATAAAATAAAAAAAAACCCTAAAAGTATAAAAAATATTTCATTTTCTTTTTTAGTATAATTATATTTAAAGAAACAACTAAAAAAGAAAAAGAAAAAAAGCCAACATATAAAAAAATTGTCAATAAAAAGAAATAAAATTCACAATGGTAAAAATACCCAAAATATAAATATTCTCAATTGATTTGGTATTATCTAATAACTTCCGGTGAACTTGTTGGTTCCCATCGAACAAAAGATTTAGAAAACATTGCCATTTGTGTCGCTTAACGCGTTACCGGCTCAACCTCGATTTAATTAACAAACTAAAAGGTGGGTATATATGGAGGGTGTTCGAGGAATACGACCGAAAGGAGGAAATAAGCTTCGCGCTAAAGTCGACTCCTTGCGGAGCGAGATCGATTGTGCGTTTTCATTTGTGAGAGCTACGTGAAGTAAGTGATTATTTGGTTGAAGTTGTCATTATACTCACTGACGTTAAATTCAAATTGTGATTTAATCATTGATAAACCAAAAAGAACAAAAAAAAATTAGTGTAAATTTTCTCTTTTAGTGTTTTGCACACTCGTTCAATCTGTAATCTTATCATCAAAAAACAACAGGCACCTACACAACTGTTGTGAACAAATTTAATCTTGAAGAACCGAGGCGTAAATCCAGCTTCCTCCCCTGCTCGATGGATGATACCCGGACTATGGCTCAATTGCTCGGATAAGCACCCCACCGCGGGGTTACAGAGGATGCGCATCGTTGTGCACGAAATCAACTGCGGACAACTTTGAGCTTAAGCACGGTTGCTTAACTTGTTCAAAACAAGCAATTCTTGAGAAATGACCAAGAGATACGCATGCCCACATCGGATTTTTCAAACAAGATCACTTCTTACGATGAAGTTCCAGATTGTCCCGAGTAAGTCAGGTTTAATGCTTATGCTTTTCATCAATTTCCCTCGAGGGGCCAGCCCGGATTTGGCTTGAGAAAAGAACCCACTCGATCGATTTCAAACCATGGCGTTGAACTTGTTTCGAAATTCATCAAATCTAATTTTTCTCCGTCTAAAACCAACAATCTTCGAAATGAATCACGGATTTCAACAAAGATTTGATGAGACGTTTTATGAAGCATGGGACCGATTTAACGATCTTCTTCGGGCATGTCCACATCATGGATTTTCAGAATTGCATCAACTCGATACATTCTATAATGCCTTGAACTCTAACGATCAAGATTCGTTAAATTTCCGCGGCGGGTGGCAACATTTGGATAAAAATGCTTGTGATTGCCTAAGAATCATTGAAATAAACATTGAAAGCAAATCCAATGTTCGGAAATTTCACGTAACAATCCGGTTGTTTCTCAAAGTGAGTCTCGAGAACTTCCACCCCCGGGAATTTCTTCCGATGTTGGCTGAGCTTGACAAAGATATGGTGAAAGCCTTACTTCTTGGATAAGAAAAATCAATCTCCCGCAACCAATAAAACGGTTGTGGAAGTTGGTTACTTTGCGGAGGATTGCTCATTACCACCCCACCACCCCACCCCCCCCCCCCCACCCCCCATACCAAACTTGTCTAGCCACCACTTGGCAATGTTTATCGAGATATATTCAAGATATGGTCACTCCAAGCGCGCAGCTAACTACAACCAAGGAAACACCGGTTATCGAGCCCCGATTTCAAATCAAATTCGACCTCCCGGTTTTCCTCCCGTTCAAAACAATCATAATGTGCAAAATCAAGGAAACAATCAGAATCGTTAAACCAAATCGAGGAAATTTCAATCAAGCGTCTGCTTGCAACCCCGGTTCAGCAAGGTCAAATTCTATCGAAACTCAGGTTGTTCAACCTCTGCTTATCAAGCTCCCGCCTATCAGCTCCCAGCCCTCTAAATTCTAAGGTGTATTCAAAGGAAGAGTTCCATGCCTTCGGTAAAGGCTAATGTGCTGTTGATGAGGAACATGCAAACTCATGGTCAAAACATGCAAAATCAATTGACCAATCTCACGGACATGCTTTCCAAATTTGTCACTTCTAATACCGCCTCTACTTCGGGAACTCTCCCTAGTAACACCGTTACTAACCCGAAGGAGGACTTGAAAGGTATTACCACTCGAAGTGGCGTTGCTTACAAAGGACCCACGATTCCTATTACTTCTTCTCCTAAAGTAGTTAGCAACTGTGAACCGAGGTCTCAAAGGACACGATGGCTGAACCTATAATAACGGAAGCACCGAAGACGCCCCAAACCTCCGGTTCTGTCCTGGTTGTCCATCATGAATCAAATCTCTGAGCCGTAAATGCTCAGTTTGTGCTTCAATGCCTAACCAATAAAGCATCAATCATTTCTCTTCAAGAAGAAATGATGGAGAGTGTGAAAAAGCTAGACGGACCAAATTGAGAAATTCCTACGAATCTTTGAGATTTGAGTTTCAGAAGTTAGCTTTTAAGGATGCCTTGTATGCTTATGCCAAAAATTCTCCCTCGACTTAAATAACTTAATCGGAAAACAAAAGAAAGCTGCGTGAAATGGCCTGAACTCCATGACGAGAATTGCTAGCGGTCATCCTAAACAAGTTTAACCAAAAAAAATCTTGGAGACCCTGGCCGGATTTATTTTTTTTTTTTTCCTTTTATCCATGTGAATTCTCCGGCGAGTATACATGTAACGATCTTAGCCGATCTAGGAGCACACATTAATCTTATGCCATATTCCGTATGGAAAAATCTCTCTCTTCCCGAACTAACCCCGACTTGCATGACGCTAGAGCTAGCGGACCGTTCGATCTCTGAACCGATCGGTATCGCTGAAGACGTCTATGTAACGGTGGGAAAGTTCTAATTTCCAGCAGATTTCGTGGTCGTAGATTTTGAGCCAGACCCCCGAGTACCTTTAATTCTCGGGAGGAGTTTCTTAAAGACCAGTCGTGCATTGATAGATGTATACGAAGGTGAAATAACCCTTCGTGTTGGCAGAGAGGCCATTACATTTAATCTGGACCAAACTTCGAGATACACGGCTAATTACAATCATATGACGGCAAACCGAATTGACGTCATTGATATGTTTGTGAAGATACTATCAAGAAGTTCTTGGTTTCTCAAATGTGATCTCGAGTGGCAATCCCACTCCTTACTATGATCTAATCGTTTCTACTTCATCTCCGACTTTAACTCCATTCGGGGACAGTGATTTTCTCCTTTTCGAAGAAGCCGACTCTTTTCTTGCTATAGAGGATGATCCAACTTCACCGAAAGTTGATCTTATATATATGACCCTGATGAGGGAATTCTTCTCCTTCGAAGCATTCTTATTCAAGTGATCCTCACCACACCTCCCAATCAAGGAAATTATTTTCCAGAAACTCGAAAAGATCTTAAAACTTGTGAAGCAAACAATGAAAATTCTTCAATTAATGAGCCCCCCTGAGGTTAAACTCAAGGACTTGCCACCTCATTTAGAATATGCATTTTTGGAAGGTAACGACAAGTTGCCCGTCATAATTGCAAAAGATTTGAAGAATGAGGAAAAGGCCGCTCTGATCGAGGTTCTAAAGTCCCACAAGCGAGCCATCGCTTGGAAACTTTCTGATATTACGGGTATTGACCCAGAGTTTTGTACCCACAAAATTATCATGGAAGAGGACTACGAACCGACGGTTCAGCATCAAAGGCGGGTAAATCCGAAAATCCATGACGTCATCAAGAAAGAAGTTGAAAAGTTCTTGACGCCGGATTAATTTTAATCCGGTCTTCTGAAGTCCATGGGTCAGCCCGGTGCAATGTTGTACCAAAGAAGGGTTGGCCATGGACCCGTCGTCAAAAATGTAGAAAATGATTTTATTACGACTCAGATTGGTTCACCAAGGTGGAGAGTGTGCATTGACTATAGAAAGTTGAATGAAGCTACCCGAAAGGACCCATTTCCATTGCCCTTTATGGACCAAATGCTCGAAAGACTCGCGGGAAACCAATTCTATTGTTTCCTCGATGGCTTTTCGGGTTATTTCCAGATTACCATAGACCCGCAAGGACCAAGAAAAGACAACCTTTTACTTGCCAATACGAACGTTTGCTATCGCAGCATGCCTTTTGGGCATGCAATGCACCTGGCTGTCTTCCAACGTGTTTATGATGGCAATCTTCCAGACAATGATCGAAAGAAAAAAAACAATGGAAGTGTTTATGGATGACTTTTCAGTCTTCGGGGATTCTTTCTTACATGACGAATCCATTTGGACAAATGTTTTAAAACGGTCTGTGAAGACACCAATTTGGTCCTAGCTGGGGAGAAAATCCATTCTTGGTAAAAGAAGGGCAATGTTCTTTGGACACAAAATCTCTAAGTTCGGGAATTGGTGGTTGATCGAGCTAAAGTTGGCGTTTATCGCCAAGCTCACCATCACCCGACTATGGTGAAAGGTGTCCGACAGTTTTCTTGGGGTCGCCGGTGGTTTTTTCGACTGTTTCATACAAGACTTTCTCAAAAATTGCTCCCGCCCTATATGACTCACCTGCTTGAAAAAGAGACTCCATTTTCTTCTTAAAAGAGTGTATCGAATCCTTTTATTACACTTAAAAGAAAATTTACTGAGGCTCCATTCTTATTTAGCCTACCGATTGGGCTTGCCCTTCGAACTAAATGTGTGAATGCAAGTGGACTTTGCCAATTGGGGCCGGCAAGTCTAGGCAATGAAAAAAACAAGCATTTTCCAACCAATTCACTATGCCAGGCAACAACCATGACTGAAGCTCAAAGCACACTACAACTACGACCTCCGAAAAAGGAATTGATTGCCGTAGTGTAGCTTTTTGAGATTTTTGGTCAATATCTATGTTTTGTCCAAGAGCAAGTGTATACCGATCATTTTGCTATAAAGTATCTCTTCGCTAAAAAGGATGCTAAGCAAGATGATGCGTGTGGATACTTTGCTCAAGAATTCGTGTTATCATAGAGACAGAAAAAGAAGAGAGAATTGGCCGCGATCTTCTTTCAGACTTGAGGAACCCTCATCAGATAAACTCGAGAAACAAGGAAATCACGATAAATTTCCTCTCGAAACTCTTCGGATTGGAGTTGCTCTTCGTGTTGATAGTACCCCATGGTTTACAGATTTCGCAAACTACCATACGGGGAACTTCATTGTCAAGGGAATGTCATCCCAACAGAAAAGCAAGTTTTTCAAATATGTCAAACACTACTTCTGGGATGACCCCTTCTTGTTCAAAATCTGTGCGGATCAAATGTATTACGGCGGTGCTTGTGCACGGCATAGAACGCTCTCGACATTCTCGAAGCTTGCCACAATGTGACCACCGGGATGGGACATCTCGGTGCAAATCTCACCGCAAAAAAAAGCGTCTTTGATGCGGATTCTTTTGGCCTTCATTATTACAAAGATGCCACGAGTTGCGTTAAAATTGCGACTCGTGCCATACGACAAGGAATATTTTCACAAAGAGATAAAAATGCTCAAAATTCATCCAAGTATGTGAAATCCTTTGACGTTCTGGGGCATAGAATTCATGGGAAAATTCCCATCATCAAAGAAACAAATACATACTTGTGGCTGTCCGATTACCTGTCAAAAATGGGGTTGGAAGCAAAAGGCTAGCTCCCCACCAACGACGCCCAGAAGTAGTTTGCAAATTTCTTAATCTCTTTTTGCCAGATTCGGTTGTCCTCGTGCCATCATCAGTGATCAGTGGAACACATTTTTTGCAATTGACCAGTTTTACAAAGGGTCATGATTAAATACAGGATTCACTCATCGTCTATCACGCGTAATCACCCACAACAAGTGGGCAGGTTAAAGTATCGAATGTGTTTAAAAAGAATTCTCGAAAGGACAGTGGGCCGGGAAATGTGCTCTTGGTCGGACAAACTGGATGACGCTCTCTGGACCCTTCCGTTACAGCGATACAAAACACCATCGGGTGCACTTCGTACAGTTGTATATGGAAAGAATTGTTCATCTGTCCGGATCGTGTTTGGAGCACAAAGCTTAATTGGCAATTAAACATGACAAACTTGGATCTCACAAACCGCGGTTCTGTGATCAACGCAAGTTCAACTTCAATGAATTAATGTGTATGCTTGATCAAGCCCTATGAAACATTCTTTGATTTACAAAGAGAAAAATAAGAGGAATTCATGACGAAAAGATCAAAAATCGTGTTTTCAACGTCGGTGATCAAGTCCTCCTCTTTAACTCAAGATTGAAAATTTTCTCCGGCAAGTTGAAGTCCCGCTGGTCAGGACCATTTACCATTGTTCAAGTTTTTCCGTATGGCACCGTTGAGTTATCCCAAAACTCCGGGCCAAACTTCAAAGTAAATGGTCATCGTCTGAAGCACTATTTTGGAGGGGATGTCCCAGCTATGGATATCCCGGACCTCCAAACCTTCCCTAAGGACAACTAAATTCAGGGAATTGGGTCAAGCTTAGTGACCCTAAACAAGCGCTTCGTGGGAGGCACCCCATGCTTATCCTAGTTTATCCGTAGTAGTATGCTAGCTTAGTAATGAATAAGTGTTTAGTTGTTGTGAGGAGGCTTGCCTCTCCCTTTTCCATGTTTTGTGTTTTGTGCTGTATTGTCCAGGATGTCCCGGATTTTTGAAGCCTCTCGTGCTCGCGGTATTTGTCCTTCGATCACAAGAGCCTTCACAATCCTCAGCTTCATTTTGGGAATACCGATATCCTAATTTATCGATAACGCTTTTATCTTTTAAGACTTAATTCTTTAAACAGCTTAGGATTTACGTAGAAACCCTTCGTAAAACATTGAGGACAATGTTTCATTCTAGTATGGGGAGATCTTCGATTTGATTGTACCCGCAGCTGTTGTTTCTCACGTAATCCGTTTTTTTTCACACCAATATTCTCAAAAAAATGAAAAATTTAAAAAATTTTCAAAAATTAAATAGTGTTTAGTTCACAATTTTGACTTTCCTGAATGGGTAGAATAGAGTAATTTTGACTCGATCGAGCTCGTTTGAGCTCTAGATTGTTCCTTATCCTTTTAGAATAGCATTCGCGAGTATTTGCGGAAGAATAAAAAATGATAGTGTTATGTATGTGATTGGAGGAACAAGGATTATTTGGAAATCTATTAAGAGCTCATGTGTGTATAATGTTGTGCTTTTTCTCCCATAAGATCTTAGACTGTTAATATACGTGCTACTTTTGGAAATTAAACTTAAATTAATAATTTTTATGTAGTATATAGCAAAAACTTTAACCTTGTTTCAAATTTATACTTGAATTTTTCAAAAAGACATTTTCCCTATAAAAAAAATGATGAAAATGCAAAAATATATATAAATTTAAACTGTGGGTTGATAAAGTTTGCTGCATCTTGCAGGCTCACAACAGATGTTACAGCCTTCTAATGAAAGCCCATGGTAAGAATAATAATTCGAGATTGATAAAAGTTTGCTGGCTTCTTGCGGCTCAACAACCGATGTTGCAGCCTTCTAAAAAGGTCGAGGGTTACAAATGCATAAATAGTTAATATTAATTGTGAATAAAAGATCTCTTTTTGTTAAAATCAATATAGGCTGTGAACTTTGGCTATTCTATTTTTATAAGCTATGTGCATACGGAAAACTAAGAGTTTATGAAACCTATAAGGTCCGTGAAGTCCCGTACTAGTTCTTCGTGGGTTATATGTCAAAAGCCTGGTCACTTAACCGCAAGGTTGGATTGTGCCGAGAGAAAGTCACTAATGGGATGATTTCTCGCATCGCATAACTCATTTTTATCAGGTGGAACGTGGAAACAATAGTAGTTGCAAAAGAGTTGATATATGGTTGAAAATTCAAATAGCACAATACATCCTAGAATAATAATTGTTCGAGAGTGGAAAAGTTTACAAGTTGCAAATATGAGTTTGTGTTCAGATCTTAAACTTCATAATTAAACGGTGATTTTGTTTTAACCTGGTTTGGAATATTTAGTGAAAAGTCAGGAACGATGAATTTATCCTTTTTGAGGGCAATTCTGGATCGAAATGCATATTGTTCTATGATCCTAAAATAACGCAATGTCAAACGTTCTAATTACGTTGCTTAAATGAAAACTACAAAAAAAATGAGAAAAATGATAACTACAAAAAGATGTGTAGAGAATAAGTGTATATATAAAATATGGTAGAAGTCGGGGATTTTCAAAACTTTGAGTCTTTAAATTCTTGGCAAAAACACTAGCTACTTTTCGAGGTTATTAGTGTGAGGAATCGGATTCTTAGTTTTCTAAATGCTTACTTCATAAACATGCGTGAGGAACACAACAATGTCTTTAGTATAGGGTTTTTGGTTTTATGTGTTTTTTACACATACCTTTTACCTGTAAAACAAGCTAAATAACAATAACGACTTAAAATGCCAAAAAATATGCTTGTTTTGCTAATTATGTTGTGCCAGAACGGATATCTAAAGAAAAGGACGAAAAAACAAAAAAAACCACTCAAGACAGATGGGATTAGCTTTGTCATTGCTTTACATAACAAAAACACTTGGTTTTTGTCTCACTAACAAAGAAACACAGCTGAGTAGACCAACGATAAAAAGTAATTTCGGCACTTTAAAATAGGACCATTTTGTTTGTTTTATAGGCTTCTTGCTTATCGGCTCAGTTTAATTGTAGTTTTTATTAAGTAATTTCACTCTTTCTTATCAGTTATTTTCAGCTTTGTAATGTTGTTTAAAGTCATTAATGAAAGTTTAAGGTTTAATATGTTGAAAAGTTGCAAGTTTTTAATTCTAAAGTCTTAAGTATTAATTTGTGTTTGATAAGCTTTCAATATAAGCTTATAGTAAGCGGTATGATGGTGTTTCTCATTAAGCAAACTAAAAAAGTTAGTAGTTAAGAGTAAATCACAAAATCACTCTGTCAAATACATACAGACTTATTTTTGGCTGATAAGACACAGAAATGGTTGGGCTTATGGACATTACCACTTATCTTTGATTTGTTGGAGATATTCATAGTGATAGAGCAAAAGAATAAGCACTATTTAGAGGCTTATTACCTTTGTTTAGGCAAAGGGCTTTTGTAAGTCCTTTCTCTTCCTTCATATTTTAGCTTTTATGACTGGCAGAGTGCTTTATTTTAAGATTATTTGTTCTTTCTTGCTTATTTATTGTGAGTAGTGTGATGGCATTATTATATTCATGTATACTGAATTTGTTCTTTGAACCATTAGCTGTTAGATTAATCCATAATATCTGCTTTTGTAAAAACAATAATAAACTCTCAAAAAAAAAAAAAGAATTTTTTGTATTTTATTGGGGTGCGGTTTACGGGTCATAAGTCACAAAAATGGTTTGTCCTAAATAGGGTTGTGTATGGGTTCTGGTATATTTATAAGACAGTGGCTTCATCTAGCTTAAATTAGGTCTAATAATTAGTTTAAATCAGCTTTTGTAGTTTAAATCTCAAAAACCAAGTTTAAGTTTACACATGGTTTGAATCTGTATGTATGTCTGAGATTCATTTTATGGCTTATTATGTCTTATTTTGGTTAGGAGTTTTAGACGTATTGTTTTTATTGACTGTTTTGTAGCTAGATGCAGTAGATATTGAATTCAATAAGGTGTGCTTTTAGTCCTGTTTAAACAAATTTTAGTCTGTTCTAGTTTCATTTTTTTTTTAGAGTTTATAAGTCAAGTTTTTCATAAGCAAAATTAGTATAAGCTTTTAAGCTTGAGGTTCTGAATTTTGTTCTATAAGCTCATTGTAATCACATACTTTGTTATGCTTGAAAAGGTTCTATTCCTAGTTGCATTAACAAGAGTGAGTATTTTGTATTGTTTAAGTTCTTTTTCTTGCTTAAATCATAGCTGCATGTGTGGTAATTTTTTTTTATCTTTTTTTAATCCTAATAATTCAGGCAGCTGCTTGTGTAGTTGACTAGCGATGTTCAGACAAGATTTTTCATTGCTTAATTGCAATTTCACAAATAGTCAATTTTATTTTTGTTCAGTTTAATGCCATTGTAGAATAGTTTTTAAGCTATAGTATATATATGTCTATTTAGCCTTTAGAGTCCTGTGTTGAAAGCTTAGCTTAATTTGTTAGCTACAAAGATGCCACATAGGCTGTTTGGCTCAGCAGACAAATATACCTAAGATTCTCCCTTGTTCCGCTCGACATGAAAAGCCAGAATTTAAGCCACTTTTTCGAGCTTATTGGATGTGAAGTTAATGAAAGGGGGGAGGAAAAAAAGAAAAGTAAAAGTGTAGAGGACATCAAAAAAATTACCAAAAGAGGAAATAACCCAAAACGGAACAACCAAAATAACGAAAAAAACCATATAATAACCCCCCAATTTTACAAACCTTGAGATTTTTACTTTTCTAGGCTTAGCGTAATAAGCCTCGTTTTAAGTCCCTTCAGCTCAAATCTTAAGTTAGTACATTAGGATGTCTCTTAATTTTGTAGTCATAAAGTAGGGCTTTTTGACTGTTTTAGGACTCGTATATGCATGAAAAGGATTATAAGATAATTGATTGATTATATTCAGTATGCTGCTGCCCACATTATTTGGTAATTTTGTTTTTATTTGATTTTTAGGGTATGTGTTCAAGTTATTTGTGTTTGATCAGTTCTATATATTTCATTTGTTAATGTGTCACGCAAAGAATGCCAAAAAGTAGAATATTTTGTAGAACTTTGGTAATTCTTAAGCATACTGTCTTGTTATAAATCTTTCTAGTTGCTTTTAGTTCGCTTAATTTTGTTTCAAAATTCTTTTGGTTTGTGTTTTGTGTAGAGTGATAGTGATTGTTTGGCCCAAACTTTTTAGTTTTTCATAAGTCATTACGCTCATTCAAAAGTCCCTGTCTTTGGGCTGTTAAAAATAAGCCCAAAGTCGGCGCCAATGGTGCGTTTTTAACTTCCTTCTTTATGTCTAGCAGCTTAATTTAGTTTTTCATCTTGCTTAGTTGTCTATGTTATATTTTTGCTATATTTAATGTATATTGTTTGCTTAATTAGGTTAGTAGTTTCAAATGGATGACCTCTATTTGTGTTATTGTTTGCTTATCAGTCATTAAACCCAAGACACTTAGCTTATCCTACCATATTTGTTCTTTAATCCCACTATAAGAGGAGTTGTCGACTCCTGTGAACTTGTATTGTTAATAGCATTTGTGTTAAAAAGGGTTAAGTCTGCTCATTTTTCTAGTGGCTTATTTCGTGCATTATTTGTCTTGAATAATAAAATTTTGCTGATGTTTTTAAGTTGTATTATTTTGCTGCTTTTCAAAAAAAAGTTATAAAAAAAATGAAAAAGGGAAATTCAATAAAAAAAATAACTAGACGGAGGTGGAGTTCATCAGGGTGGAGCATTAGGCGCGAACCCTGACCTCAAACATCCCATCAACCACTTTTAAAATACACCTCTACCGACTGCGACTCCCTTTTTGGACTTTTTCATTAGAGAGTCCCATAAGTGAGTTAAATATTTAGGGTGTTTTACCTAATAAGCCTCATAAGAGATGTTTGATGACACATTAGATTTACAGCTTATTTTATAGCGTAATTGTATGTATCTGTGCGATATAGTTCTAATTTCTTCATAGAATCAGTACCAACGTTGGACTATTTTGTATGTAATTTTTTCAGATTGAGAGTTTTATACAGTCAATTAGTATTTTTTTTTATTTTATTTTTGTTTCAAAACTTAAACTCTGCACAAAAATCATAAAAATAAAAGAAATGTATGAAAATATATTGACAGAAAATTTTTTTAAAAATTTTTTATTTGTCTATGTATTCAAGCCAAAAATTTTCTAGGAAAAATATTTGTTGATATACTATGTAAGGGTCATGTTTTGCGAAATTTTCAACTTTTTATGTGTGAAGTACGTGTATCCGTTCCCGTTTTTGTTTGTACTCGTTTTTTTAGTATTAATACATCTCCGTTTTTAGTTAGTTTTTTTTAAGACTTCGTTTTTAGTCACGTAGTCCCATCATTTAATTGAAAAATTCAATTTCTAGGACTCTTACACATAGACTATAGCTGTATAATTTAGGTTTTTGTCCCTCGTTGTTGTAGATCATAAGTTTTACGGTTTTAAGTGTTATAGCTTTTGTTTTTCGTAGGTTTAATTTATCTCCAGTATTTTGCATTACTTAATAGTTGGTAATAGAATATTTAACAAACCTCGACAATTCACAGCAAATGTCATCATTTCAATTTAATGGCATGCGTATAAATAATCAATTAGTTATTCTGATTCTCCAATTGCCACACCTAGTTGGGACATAACGAACACGGAATCATCTTCTAAACTTTACAGGTGTCATATATTGATTGATCTTTGTGAATTTTGACTTTTTACTTGGTCAAGGGCAATGGTTAGAAGAATTGGCATTGTGTCTAGTTTTACTATATTTACTATCAAAGAGATTTGATTAGAATCAGCTGATGATAATGTTTTGAAACCATATTTTGTGAGGAGTCACACATGCTAGATAACACTCTTGGAACAATAACTTGTAAAAGTTATATGCTATCGAAAGAACTAGAAATATACTAGTGGTTCTTAATGAAAGCAAATATGATGAGCATGTAAATACAATGAGGTTCCTATTTACTCTATCACTTAATGCCTTTCATAGGTACTATAAATTCAGCTTGCAGGTGTCAATGGGTATCAAGTTTGAAGATGAGATGCTACTAGGCTAGTGGCGTTATTGGTACTTTGCCACCGGATACTTGGGAGACTTTTAGGACATTCTTTGTCCAACTATGCCCCAAATGGTGTTATCACCATGAATTGGCTAAGGCAGTATGTGAATGAATAGAAACGAGTCTCAGAATGTCACATGGTTCTTCTTCCAGTCAGGATGTCGTGGCAGATAGTAGAAAAGCGGGGGAGAAGTCAAGTGCAGTGGCTCCAAGTAACTAGAGGTAATGCATCGTGTAGTTAGTTCCAGCAAAGCGAAAATTTGCTGATGGTAAATGTTTCGTTGCATAAAAAGGCTGCACCCACGAGGAAGTTTTATAAGACAGTTGAAAAAATGAGAACGAGAAGAAAAACTACAACAGACCAGTAAGAACAAACACAAGAATAGATTGATGATGGATGATGACAATTACTGAACGTCAATTCCACGACAAGTGAGTTCTTTGTTTGTTATTGATTTGATGAGTTTGGTCAAACCGTGCTAATGAGTGATGCGATGTTGGTATTCTATTAAATGTGCTGCGTGCCATGTTGCAACCGTTTTTTTTATGTAAAAGTTTATATATAACTTACACATCCAGTTGACTTCGGTGTTTGTTTAGGATGTGTAATACTGGGCTATCAAGGATTGATGAGTATTGGAGAAATTTGATTGAAGTTTGACACGGGGATGGTTTTTGTTGAGCTATAATGTAGAACATGTCTCAGAGATGCAGACTCAATATTATCTCAACACAGGTGCTATCTTGGGAAGATGGTTATCTCATACTAGTTCTGTAATGGTTTATGGAAGAAGTAAGCGACTAGGATCTTGATGTGACAAGAGTGAAAAAGGGAATTCCAAGTTATACTGAACTCTCCAGGATATCCAAGAGCATTTTGTCAATAGCATGTAACAGACAATGTGATATATGACCGAGTTATGGCATAAGAGTACTTGGTCACATGTGTGAAAAAGTGGATGTCTATTACTTTATAAGATATGTAATTGTGTTATCTGGTGTGACATGATACTCAACTTGGTGAATAAGTGTTCTTACTGTTTGGCAGGAGAGACAAAATAGACTTGCTTTTTAGAAGTCGGTCTCTATTTTCAGAATGTGAGAACATTCTTGATCACTGGTACATATTCTGTTGTTTACTGGTCCTGTAAGACTAAATAAACTACCGTGTGGGTGGTTATACATTTTGCACGTTCAGTCGATGATCACTCAAGAAAGGTTTGGGTTTTATCCATTGAGAGACTTAAAGTATAATTGTACGTGGATGCGTTTAGCATGTGTCATGCTGTTGTGACGTGGGGATGGCAGACAGGGAGAAACTTAAAATGGTGATTTCGAACGGACAGGTGGTGATATGTACTTGGATCCCTTTGATGCATTATTGAGCAGAGAGCATGTATTGCAGCATCAAAATGTGGACTCCCAGAAGTACAAACCACAGTTGAAATGGACTTGAGCAGATGCGGATGAATAGAACTGGGTGAGAGAGTGCAGTTGGTTTGCTTTCACAGTGACAGGGTTTGCCTGACTGTATGTGGGGGGTGAAGGCTGTGAATTGAGGCTAGGTTACATGGATATTAATATAATCCCCTTGTGTTCCTTGGCAGTGGGATGTGTTGTCCTGGACAGGGTGTGGTGGCGGCAAAGTTGTTTCTTGTTGACTGGGCACTTTATGGTTTTTAGATGCAAGGCACGCTGGCAGAGTCCCAACGATGATAGTTCAATCAGCTTGAATGTGGATGGGTAAGACATGTGTCGTTAAGCGGGGTAGGGGCAAGTATGAATTGGGGGTTCTGGAATTGTTGGATGCCAAGTCAAAAGTAACCGCGTTGTTGGTAGCCGAGTATATTGTATTTATGCGTTTTGAAGGAGGAGGGAGGGGTGGCTTATATATCCTTGTTATTGTTTAATATTTTAAATACCGTGTTTAATAATATATATGTAAATTTGATTTTGGTTAACATAATATAATTAATACTCTATATAATAAAACATAAAAATAATTTCAGTTTTTTTATAATTTTATAAAAATTTTGACCTAATAACATTTGTGTTACTTTAGTTTTTTTGTTTTTTATTTTTTCAAACTCTGTGTTTTTTCTTGTAACTTTTTTTTTTCATAAAAAATACCGAGAGATGACTGTACGTCCGTTTGATGGAAGAAGTCTAACTGTCTTGAAAGATGTGTGAGCAAGGCGGAAAGGGAGACAACTAGCTCTACATCATAATGATAGATGCTTGTTTATATCTGGGATCGGTAGTAAGAGGCCAATCTTGCACCTTTTAATCTGTATGTTGTAATATGGATCCTCCTATAATCATTTTGTCTCACAGTTTGGAGTTGATATTCAAGTATATTGATGAAGAACTATGAGAAGGAACAATGGTGTATTAGATGTTGATGCTCAAGAGCCAACAAAACTTAGATTGAGAGACGATATATTGAGTTACCAGGTACCATGATATGCCACCATTCCTTCCGCTTAGAGCGGAATTCTACTAGAGATCATCATTCCTTCACATGCTATTCTGCTATCATGAGTATGTTTTACTTACTGTTATGGGGGAGAGCCGAGTTGTTATGCAGAGCTATGGAAGATGAACACAAATAATAATGGTTTAATAGCCATGCCAGGAGGAAATGGATTCCTTGCGAGTGGAGAACAATACATTTGAGTTGTGGTGAATGCCTTAGGGTAGAGAGTTTTGAAAAACAAATGGGTTTAAAATTAAGACTGAAGGCATAAATCTAGACGGAGGGTAAGACGCAAGGCCAGATATGGTGGTTGAGATAAGTTTCGTCATAAAAGATCGGGATTGATTGTGAAGAGATTCTTCTCTACCAGGTTGTAAAGTTGGGATCAATTCGAGTTGTTCTTAGTTTGGCAGCTATCCTCCGTTTTTGAGGTAGAGAAATTATGGATGTCAAGATAGCTTTTCTTCATGTTGGTATCTAATTGGTAGATTTTGTTTCTAAAGCTTGAGGAGAAGAAATCTAAATGGTAGTCATCCTGTAAGGTTTTTGTTGTAAGGGAGGAAAGGCTACGTGTGAGAGACGTTCAGAAAAGTTTGTACGGGTTGAGTAGCAAGCTCCGTGATCAGTGTGACAAGATATTGTGGGGGGGGTTCGGTCAATAGGAAGTAGGATGACGAAAGACTTCTTGCAGATTCCATTTGATGTTTGAGATTCTGATAAGTTTTGGTGTTGAGTGACTTTGATCATCTTGTAGATATAATGTTGATGTAGGGAAGTACCGTTGAATCGTTAACTTCATAAATCACAATCACGAAACGAGAATCGAGGTGTAGAATAATAATACGGTACAGCCGCAGGAACTTATCTTGTGATACCCTCAAGTTTCGCTCATATTTAATTTTAGCTCTTTGTTGTAATGTTGGGTATATCCTGGTACGGGCATCACCCGGTCTCATTTTCCAGTTGATGGGTAGCAAGATGATAGAATCAGTGTTGCTCCCAGTCTCTATGGGTAATGTACAAATTTACGAAGCGTCTAAGTATTGACTATAATTGATTGCATAGATTTTTAGAGTAACTAAAGCTTCCCATGAGTGAAAACTAGAGATAAGTAAATTTAGACTATTGATTGACTAAAATAGAGTCGGATATTAGTTTATACAAATGGTACATGAATTATCTAATTAAGCTCTATATGAGTATATAGGCTTTTCTATGGTGAAAAGAAAATATTAAGTTATATTATAACCATGACGAATCGTGGGATATTTAATAGTGAACCGGGCACGGGTTTTGCTTGGGAACTTAAACCCAAAAACATATACGCAATATGAGATTAACTATCGTGCCCGATGTCCCGATATTAGAATGTTGACGCATTAACTGTGTGTGAAAGACCGAAGCTCCATGTTAGAGTGATCCCGAGCTTCATTGTTCGACTCAATAAATTGAGGCTAACAATCTGCCCCCGAAGTGTAAGGTCTTGAACGTCCTCGGGGAACGAGCTTCCTTATATTGAGTCAATAGTAAATGTAGGCCTAACAATCTCCCCCTGATGTGAGTTCTTTGATGAACACTTCTTCAGGAGAATTTAGTGGAGATTGCTTTTGTCGTTTAAGCTCGAGTGTTCTTGGTCTTTGGCTTCGTTATAGTTGTAGTCTTGTTCCTTCTGCTTTGCGATCTTGACTTGTTGAGCCACTTGTCATTGTCTTTATCGTCTTTGCCTATCTGTTACGTTCTTGTGTCTGTGACCAAATATGCTACATTACTTTTGAATCGATATGGAACGCACTTGTAAATCAGAGTTAGAGGATGTTTATGTCTTTTCTCTTGAGCTTTCTAGATGTTGTATGTGCTTAGTAGATTGAGCATTTGAATGGATTGTGGTTGTCGTTACCACCAGGGGAGACTGAAGGGTTTTACGTTAGTGAATAAGACGAGAAATGGTTTTGAAAAAATTCAATCGACGTGTAAGCTCGTTAAGTTTTTTTGTAACACATCGTGATGTGGCTTGTTTTTTTAAAAATTCTCACCCTCAATCGTTTTTACTGAAACCAAATAGATGATCGTGTGGTCACAAGTTTGAGTGCATTGTAGAATTCTCTCAAGTCACGTACTCGCAGATGATGTTTGATGATGTCACTGGAAGGATTTCCATCGTCAATTTTGAATACGATAGAGTAGTATTTCCTATGAATGTTTGGCAAATATCACATGATATGGCTGTAGGTACTCTGGATTACAGTTGTGAACCTGATGATGTTCAACTAAGGTGTTTGTAATGGAATGGCGTCTAAAGAGATTTTTTATTGATTCTTCTTGGCGCTTGGGGGGGGATATACTCGATTAGTGCATTTTGGTTTTAGTACTCGGAGGCTGGAGAAAGTGGTTTATTGTGCCACACTATTCAATTTCTAACGGATCTAGGAATTAGAGATGTCAATAGATAATGTGTGTATCGCCGTGACAATGTGAGGTACAAGTTGCTTGTTAAGGAGAGAAACTCGAATGGCTGGGAAGGGTTAGTGCATGTGCATCACTGGTCTCATGATGCAGACAGTTTTCCTGATGTCAGCAATCAACTTGATGATTCGGACTAGGCATATGTATTGACCCTGGTTTCTGCATTTAGTGTTGTGTGGAGGGCTATCTATTGTGTAACCCTTATTCCATACATTTGCTTTTTGAATTCTTCAAAGACCTGTAAGCTTACCAAAGACGTCATGATCTAACACCTTGTTGTGATATGTTTCCGGTGTTAAACTCAATCTTTGTCAAGGCATTACTTACCAATTTTCATTAATGATGCAAATCATACCTAGGACATGCTATTTCTAACTTGGATTATCCTTGGGTAGATCTCCGAGTTCTGGTGGGATCATAGGATTGGATTCTAACTAACCAACACTTATGACTTCAGAATATTCGACATGAAATTAGGATGTTGTTGGGTGCATAAGATACGAACCATAAAAACCTTTTCAGTAACATTGAGTCCAATTAGATCATATTAATATTTAAATTTTTCTCCCCTTTTTTAAATGTAATAAGACACTTAGTTTTCGCGAAATACATGGTGATAGAAATATGTCTTGGAAAAAATTCGCTGTGAGGAGAGTATTTTGGTCTAGCTTGGTATGGTTTGGAAACGCACATTTTGATAATGTTTTGAATACAATAAGAATTGTCGTTGTTGATGTTACAAAACATTAGTAAACTTTGTTGTTTCGATGAAAAACTCCCCCAAAAATAGAACCAATGAGAATTGTTGGTCTTTTGTGAAAGACTAGTTGTGAGGGATGGAGTGTTGAAAACCAATTTTGTAATAGATTAGTGAATTGTCATCGAGGTAATTTCTTTGTAAATTGTCGTGTCAACTTTGTGAAAAACCTAGAATGTGTAGAGGACTTCTTCGTAACGGGAAGTGGTAAGCGCACTAAATCGTACACTGTCCTTTGTTATTGAGCTAAAAACATGAAGGCTGTGTCAAGAACAGCTCATAAGACCGAGAAACGTTATTATTATTCTCGTTGTTGAGGATACAGTGTTTAAATTGTGTTCATTTATTTGATGTCCGGGTTAAGTTACTGACATTTGCACATGAGCCATAAAGAAAATTAGAAATGCATGTTTTGAAAGCTAGTTGCAACGTCTCGCGTGAACGGTCATTTACACAACCCGTGTCATGTTAATCGACAATTTTACCTAAGCACGTAAAATAGTTATGATTCCAGAGGACATGTCTGAGAGAATCTTTTGGTGAGAATTCCTTCCCATTTGACTATTTCCCCTTATTTCGAAGTTTTAGTTTTTTGGTATTTTTGCTTTTCTCTAAAAGAGTGATACATGGGGATTGTCTTGATGATGATATTCATAGCAGGCTCATTTGTGTCAGAACCTCCTGGTCATATGTAGTGCACAAACTATCTGTCTTACCAATTCATGGCAGAAATCGGATACTGTGAACGATCCTAAGGAAGGGCGTTTAGTAAACTATGTCAGCTATTTTGTATTTGTGGGCTGTGACAAAGAATTGAATTCAATGTGTATACCAATTTTCAACATGTTCCTTTATGAAATGATACGAGTGGGATGGGCTTTTGTCCTGCGATTGTGTGGGACGGGGTGCATATATAGATATATTGCTATTGGCTGTCTGTGCAGTCGCAGATGTACAACACAGGTAATTTTGTTGTGTGTGAAGACATAATCTTGAAGTTGTTGTCCTCATCAACATTACGTGAGCACAAAGTTTTTTTTTTTTTTTTTTTTTTTTTAATTTTAATTGCAGTTAACGCCCTTCTCTGCCTCTGGAAAACAATTGCACAGTGCAAAGTTTTGTTTCTTGGACAGCGCAGCTTACGAAGTTTATCACCATGAAGACTGTATTCCCTCTAGAAGTTGGCTTTTTCCGAGTATCAAGGCATCCGGCAGGATCAACGTCTGAGAGATAATGCTGTTAGTTCAGAGAGCCAGAATCCGTTAGGATACAGTGGTAGTCGCATGTTATGGTACCCCTTTAGGTATGCAGATGATTCTTTTAAGACCTCCTTGAGTGCCTTTTGTGTTGGACGTGCTTGATAAAGTGTAACAACAATTCAGCATTATGCGTTGACTTAGTCTGGTCTGACTAGATGTCAAGACATGAGTGACCCGATGTTTTACTACGATAATCAGGATCGTTGGTCGACGGGTTCCTGTCACTCAAATCTACTTTGATAGTTTTGGGTTTGGTAGCTCAAGGTGGTACCAATGGAGGACAGCTTGTCACAATGATTATGCTTTTTGCTGAATCACTAAAGCGTACTTGGCTGATTGATAAAATGTACGTTTTGGGGACTGGTGGATCATGTATAGTCCTAAAAAGAATTCATTCTCCTCCTAGAAGGACGATTTAAAATGTCATACTGTGCATTAATTTTTCAAAATCAGTTTTGAATATTAGAGTTTGTCGCGGATCCATGATAATATTATGTAATCAACGTAAATATGCACAAGTGTAGAATATCCTACCCGTATTTTTCTTGAATAAACGCTTGGGACAATAGTTGCTACCTTTATGAAAGGCCGTCTTGGACATCGGAAGTTTGATAGTTATTGTACTAGGCTCTTGGAGCTTGTTCGTTAATCCATACATGCGTTCAGTAGTAGGTAGTCACCCCCGCACCCTTCCTCCCTCTCCCCCCCCCCCCCCCCCCCCCTGGCCCTCCCCCCGCTCTGATCAACGAACGCCTTCTGGCTGTAGCAATCATAAAAACTCTCGCCTTCGTGGACCATGTAGGTATCCGATTTCACGTCATTGACTAGATTGTGAAAGACTGGTGCTTGCAGTGGCAACAAAAAATCCGTATAAGAACATGGCTTCAAGCCGAGGCAATAGTAGATGTGCAAATGATTGTTCGAAAATCTAAATGACCCTCTTCCGGAGCATTAACCTTTAGCACTCACAGCTAGTGATTGTTGCGATTACAGTCTGATTCACTTCTTCCCATACTCCTTCTTGTTTTCCCATATCCAACTTTAGATTGTGTATTCATATGGCCACATGGGATTTTTGTGTTGTCGATCTAGTTCATCCAGACATTTAGACTGTCGAATTGATGAATGGTTGTCATCCTGTCATGCTTCGATCCATGCAGAATCCAGGCCATTACCTCCTTTAATGTTCTTTGGTTCAACAATACTCACCGTCTGAGATAGCGAACACATAAATCATTTGTCAAGGGATCTGTGGCATGATGTTGTTTGCTTTGAACTGGCAGCGGTTGGAGTCCACAGACTTGTTCGATGGTTGATCTCTGGTCCATCACGGAAATTCATGTACTTTGTGGGTTTGAAATGAGAATGCTAATCTGGTATTATGCATGTTGCGTGAGGAAGGTGGGGAAGACGCACAAATTGCTAAATAGAGAACCCGGTAACAAAAAGTATGAGACAAATTCAGTTCTTGAAAAGATGCAATTCGTGCTTGATTCATTGTTGTTTTCCTGTCAGCTTGACCGTGTGTTGGATTGTTATTATTCTTCTATTAAAGGAATGAGAGATAATTCAGAGCCCTTGTTGTGACGATTCTGTCTTTTGTGCTGTAGGAACATAAAATTTTGTCGGTGGGGCTGGGTCAAGATGGTAGCATGCAAAGTTGTCCTATACATCTGACGCCTTTTGTGCCTTGAGGAACGAGGCCTGAAGCGGACATTTTCACAGGACTTCTTCTTGTCGTTGGTGGTGCGAGTATGGACCTGTTGTGATCCAGACATCATTTGATGAAGAATTTATATTTTTGTGAAACCATTCATGGCAATTGGTTATTAGATATGCTAAAAGGCGCGCAGACCACTACTCTGAGATTTTCATGGCTTGTTCATTGTATAAGTGCGCTGCAGTTATGTGCAATTCGTGTTGTTTTTTGACTAATTGAATGATATGTAGTACCTGCATTTAACCCAGAGTTTGTTTGAATGCTTATGATAGTTGAGAGATATCAACATGGGAAACCTGCGTTGTGTGGGTTCATTTCACTTGCGAGTGCCTAAGAGTTGAATAACCTTTATCTGGTGGGAACCACCTAGACAGACAGTCTTGTGAATTGCTACAACGTGGTTGCCACCTAACGACAAGGTTGTAGGAGACCTTGTGTTTCGTAGTCGTCAGTGGCTCCACTAGTCTTGAGTCTGTGTGAAAACGTGTCCTTTGGGGTTGCAGGTCTATTCTGGCTCTTCATTTGATTCTAGTGTTTTGTTAACGGGCACTTTCCTCTTTGTCACGTTGAGAGTTATGGATTTTAGCGTACTTAGCTGTGCAAGAAGCACGGGATTTAACTTTTGAGGTTTTCTAGACGGCATTTCACATGATTTGCACTGTAAATGAGGCACTTTTTGTAATGTTGGTCAATGCAAGTATTGGAAATTGCAGAATGGCTTTTGTTTCCTATGTTCTCCTAATGTGAACATATTTGTTTCGAAACCCGACTACTATTGATGAGTTGCCAATTCTAGGTTTGGTGTGGCAATCCATTTACAGTTGTTGGGTAATCATAAGAAGGATATATAATATATGAGGTTTTTCCTTTCATACTTATTTGTCTTTTGAAGTTGTGCACTTTTTCTTAGCTTTTCTCTAGGTAGGAGTATGAACCATGTCTTTGAGCCTACTTTTCGACATTGTTGACGGATATGACATCATGGCTTTGGGCGTTTTTAGAATGCCGATGTTGGGGGCCTGGTGCAATCAGCATTGGTGTTTCGAACTGTCTGCTTTCTGAATCTGAGGCTAGAGTTAAGTAACTTCAGCAAATTCTGGTTGAGGGATACTTTGTGGAAACAAGACCATTACGACACATTAGTTTTATTAATCGGATCTGATTTCGTTTGAAAACTTGCTCATTTCTGGAGGAATTTGGATAAAGGTTAGCTCGGTTTATTTTCCTGTAAAATTGTATGGTTTGGGAATTCGCTTGTAGCTTTGGGTGGTCGACAACAGATGGTGTGATTATCAATGTGTTTCACAGACTTTCCATGTGCAGTTTCTCTGGGATGTTTATTCAAATTCACTTATTGCTATGTTTCTTATCTTGAATATGAGCTTTCAAGATTCTTGTATTTCCATGATATTAGTTCACTGTTCTTTGTCGAAATACATTTGAAGACATTATCTTTTACAAACTGGTGTTGTTTCTATCTGTTCTTGCATTGTTGCTAAAGAAAGGACACATGAGATTGATCGTTGTGTTTTTCTAAGTTTAGCAAATACTCTTTAAAGATTATTATGAACTTCGTTATTGATATCAGATTAACGTTGTGGTTCGATAGATTTGAGCAAGACATTCGCACGATTCTTTGAATTGTAGTGATGATACCGGAATGGTAATGTCAGTATTGAGCATTTATTAATGCAGACAACAGAAATGATAATACGATCTATAGTTATACATCTGTTTGAGACACACACTCTGCTGCAAGGAAGTGAGAGTCAATATATTATGTTTGGATAAAAATCAGCATTCTCAGATCATATTCGTCAAATATCTTTTTTCAAGGATTTAACGTACTGCTAAATCTTCTAAGCAATTTAAGTTTTATAGTTCATGTTCAAGTACGAATGCTGTTAATTTGTGATTTTATGGCAAAGATGAGCATTTACGAAAGGTTTTTATCAAATGTTCCATTGCATGAAGCTGTCGTGGCTACGCGGAAGTAATGTCACGTAGTATTGTTGTTAACCAAGTTTGATCAAAAATTTTCCCTAAATTGATTGATGTTAAATTGACATTTCGTTGTAAAAACCTTGGTCAACTTTTTTTACTAATGGTGATGTTTGAATACGGTGAGAATGGCACAGTTTTTGTAGCACAAAGTTTCGGCTTATGTTCTATATCAAATCGGTTTTCTCAACATTGTCTTTCTTAACTTCTTTTGGCAGCGTTGCCAATTGATAAAGAATACCGTGCCCAGTGAATGGGTGCTTAGTATTTTGGAAAATTTCATAAAAGACTATTCTCTTAGTGTAGTGGGAGTTATGGTTTTCACTGTTTCTCTTATCTAATTTGTTCTGAACTCATCGTAGCAAAGATGTCTTGGTCTCTTCTCTTTAGGAGGCACAATATGTTTAGGCGATAGGATCGATAGGTATATTGGGGATGCTGGCATACATTCAGAGCTGCGTCATGTATTGTAGTCTTTATTTGGAGGTACCTTGGATTGCAAAGGTTGTCCTACCATTATGTTGTCGCGCATTTTGGAGTGCTTAACATATGATTTGACCTGTAGTGACGGAGTAGAGGTAGTATAACAATTTTCGTTCAAAAAATCTTTAAGTGTTGTTCCATTTGTCAATCTTCTGTCAATATCTTTATCTTCAATAACCTTTAAATCCGAAATGACCTTTGTGCTGTTCTCTTTTGAGATAGAAACTTCAGTTGTGTGACCTTGTTAGAGTAAGGGACTTTTTTGACCATACTTCTTCGTGTTGCTGATTATAGAATCCGAAATTTCATTGGTATTGATTTTCTATAACCATCTTTAAATTTCAATGTCTTTTCATAGATAATAGTCCTAGGAGTGTTTCGTGGTCGTGGCGATTTACTTTGTTCTGACAGAATTCTCTCTATAATCAATCGTCTACCGGTTATTAAAGGATTTGTACATTAGCAAATATAATTATGTTTGGTGATGAAGACACTTTTGATTCAACTTTACTAATTCTATTATTCAACCTCTTACTACATTGATATTGATGGGGGAGATTTTTATTATGAGCAGGTGTATGAGGGGGAAGTGTTGTTGTGGGTGGTGGTGTGGTTTGGTAGTAGTTTGGGAGGGGGGTAGGGAGTTCAGTGGGTGGAGTGAGAGGTGAGCAGGTATTTTGTTGGATGTTCAGAAGGGTGGGAGTAGTAGAGGGAATGGGGGGGTGCGGTTAGGGGTGCGATTGGGGTGATGAGGGGGAGGAAATGGTTGGGGATAGGATTTGTGGATAGTTGGTGTTTCAGCGTGGAGATGGGGGTTTGGGGTGATGGGGGGGATTGAGTGGTGCGGGCTTGGGTATTTTGTGAGGTTTGTGGTGGGCGTAGTTATAAGATTTTTTGTGTGAGATGTATATATGTCGGGGGTTGGCGTGGGCCGTGGGGCGTGAGGTTTTGTGAGATTGTAGATGGGGGAAGGGCGTTGGGGGGGTTGGGATGGTGAGGGTTGGGTGGGTTGGTTTGGGTGGAGGGGTTGTTGGGAGGGTCCAGTATTGTTTAGGGGCTGTGGGTGCATGTGGTTATGGATAGTTGAGGAGGGTATGGAGAGGTACTCGGAAGGGTGGGGAAATGGTGTGGGGTGGGGAGGGGTGTCTGGGAGTGGGTATGGTGTGGGGTGGGGGGGGGGGGAGGGAGGAGCGGGGTCGGGTGTTGCGAGTGGTGGTGATTTATGGGTTTGCGGGGTAGGGGAGGGTGTTTAGAAGGGAGGGGAGTAGGAAGGGTTTGGATCTGGGGAGGAGGGTCAGTGTTGTGGCTACTGGAGATTTGTGGGGAAGAGGTGTGTATGGGGTTTGGGGGAAGGCGGAGTGGGTTTGGCTATGGTTGGTGAAGGGTGCGTGTGGTGAAGGTTGGTTATATGGTGGTAAATAGTGGAATAAATGTGTCGACGTTTGGATATGGGTTGTGGGGGTGATTGGTTTGGATTGTTGTTGGAGGGTGGTGGGGGTTTGGATCGTGGTAGGTAATGGAATTTAGGTGGGTGAGGAGGATGTTGGAGACATGTGTTGTTTGTTTGTTAATGTTTCGGGTATTGGGGAGATGGGGGGGGTGGCGGGTGTGTGACGGTACTGTATGTGTATTTGGGCTGGGGTTTGTGGGTGCGGTCAGGAATGGCCAGGGTGGCCGGGGTGCGGTTTAGTCATTGGCTTGGAGAGGTTAGGGAGAATTGTTGTGAATTGTATATGGTGTGTTTTGGTAGGGTGGAACTGATGTTGGCGGGAGTGGTGGTGTGTGTGGGAGGTTGTCGGGTTAGTGGATGTGTTGGGTATAAGTATTTGAGGTGTAGAAGATTTTGGAGGCGAGGAGGTAATTAGGGAGGTTTTTGTAAAGGCTAGGGGTCGGAGGGGAAGTGGGGGGTTGGTGATCATAGGAATGATGGGGTAGGTAGCCATTACGTTGGGTGAGGAGGCGGGTGGGGGGGGGACTATGTGTTGTATAGGTGTAGGGATAAGATGTGTAGGTTTGGAAGGGGGAGTGAGAGTGGTGTAGAGGGGTGCGTGTTGAGTGTTGTGGAGTAGTAAATAAGGTATTTGTGAAGTGTGGAGGGGGGGGGAGGGGGGTTGGTGCTAAGAGGGTCCTGTGCTTGGGGGAAAGGGGGGTGCTGAGTATGGGGGGTGGGTGGGGGTCTTTGATTAGTTGGTATGATGAGTGTTTTTTATGGTGGTCTGAAAGAGGAGGTTTGAGATGATTTATGGAGGAGGAAGTGTCTGAGCAGAGGGGAGGGAGGTGCCGGGTTAAAGTTTCGGAGTGAGTAAGGGAGGATAAAGAAGGGGGGATGTTGGCAGGGGGCGAGGTGAGGGTTGTAAGGTAGATGTATTATATGATTTTGATTGGTTGGGGAGTTTGTCGGAATGGTGTGGCTGGGGAGGGTGTAGGTCAGAATGGGGGAGCTTGTGGGGTATGAGTTGGGGGGCGTGGGCGGGGGGGAGAGTAGGAGGTTGGTGGTGATGTTTGGGATGGGTGTGGATTGGCGAGTAGTTATGGGCTGGGAGTTTTGCAGAGAGAAGGGGGGTGTTAGTTAGGGTTGTGTGGTGTTTTGGAGGTGGGATTTGAGAGTGAAGAAAAGAGGGGAATGGTTGGAGAGCCGAGGCGGTGCGTGAGGGAGTAGGGAAGAGGGGATGAGGGGCGAGGGGATTGGGGGGGGGGGCGAGGTGTGGGTAGGGGAGTTTTAGAGATTTTGGGTCTAAAATCTGGTGGTTTTGTGTGGGCTATGGATGGAGGGATTCGTCGGAGTGCGGGGGGGGAGAGGAGGTTTGAGGGATTGGGGGTGTAGCTAGGATGGAGATGGTTGGTGGAGATGATGCGGAGGGGGCCTGTTGACTGGCTAGGTGTTCGTAGGGATGGGTTAGAGTGAATTTGTTTGAGGTTGGGGGGGGGGGGGAACAGTAGCGGGTTGTGGGGTAAAGGGGGGTGGGAACCGTTTTGTGAGGTGTGCTTGGGGTGTACTGGTTTGGTGGTTTGATGGGGGTGTTAGGAGGTGAAGGAAGGGCTAATTGTGGGGGGATGAGAGTGTAGTGTGTGGTTAGTGATGATAAGTCGTGGACAATGAGGGTTTTAAGGGCTGGGTATGTTAGTGATCGGCTGAGTACATGGTGATGTGTTCGGGTGCTGGTTTGTGTGGTGATTGTGTTTTACTGTTTGTTGGCTTAGGGGGAGCGAAATATTTAGTATTTTTTCTATCCTTCATGTTATTTTATTTTTATTTTTTTTATAATTTAGAAGTTCTATTTACTCATCTTATTGGGGCAAATGGGTATTGCTTTTCTTTCGATGGGTGATAGCGAGGTAATCGATTGATGGCTTGTGAAGTTGGGGTTTCTAAGATGGAAAGGATTTATGAGACGATGTCTTTGATATTGGCATGTTCGTGTTGGAAAGAGTAGGAGGATGCTGATGGTTTGTAGGTGGGTTGGATTGGCTTGTTGGGGGTTAGGGGGGATGAGGGATAGGGGCCAGTGGATGTGTGTGGTGGGAGGGTGGGGGGGGGTTGGGGTATGGATTGGGGTAGTGTAAGGGAAGTGTCGTAAGGGTGTGTGGTAACGGGTTGTGGGAGTAGTGGGTGAGGTTGTAGTGGCATGAGAGTTTTGGGGTGTGAAGGGGTGCTATGGGGTGGTGTAGGGAGGCTGTGTAGAGGGGGTATGTTGGGGTTCGACAGGTAGGTTAGGGTTGGGTGTTGGCTGGGGGAATTGGGTGGGTTTGGATTTGTTAGGGTGGTGTGGGGTGTGGTGTCGCGAGTGGTGCAAAATGTTGAGTGGGGTGGGGGGTGCGGTGGAGGGGGTTGAGTGAGGGTAGGGAGAGTAGATGAAGATGTGGGGTGTGGGTTGTATGTGGGGGTAGTGTGACTATGGGGGGGGAGATGGGCGATTTCAGATGTTGGGAGGGTTGGCAGTGAGGTAGTGGATGGTTTTGGTTGAGGTTGGGTACGATTGCTTTGAGTTCGTTGAATTGGTAATAGAGAGTGGCGTTGGGGGTAGGGTATGTAAGTATGTTCGTTGTGGGAAATCAGCGAGGTATTAGCGTGGGGGGTGGATCGTTCGTTATGTGTGGAGGGGATGAATATGGTGTAGGGTTGTGGGTTTAATTGTTTGATTGAAGGTTGGTGGTTATGCCTTGTGGGACTTTTTGGTTAGATATTTGCGGTCACAATTTATATCATTTTTAAAGGATTTGGTCGTATTTGTTTTTGTTCGCTACTTGGAGTTTCAGTTTCGGAATAATTTATGGGATCGTTTTTGTTTTTGCTACGATACTTTTAGGAAGATGTTTAGCTCTTTGAGTGGATGCGTACTTTTGCTTGGATTTATCGGTCTTGGTTTTTATCTTTTAGGGTTGTTGGTGAGTCTGGGATGTCGTAGGACTTTTTAGGTTGGTAGGTTGCTGGTTTAATGTTTATTCTTTCTAAGTCAGTGTTGCTGCTACTAGACTATTGGGTGTCCGATTTATTTTAAATATTTCATTATTTTTGTTAACTACTTGAGCTGGTATATTGGTTCTTATTTGCAGCTTTGATCTAGTTCCCCCATACCTTATTGATTTATGAATTCCCTCGTTGTCTATCTGTTACGTGATTGACTTTCGAGGATTATTCATATTGTCCTAATGTATTAACAGATATTTTATTTCTTCTTTTTCCTCTACTGAATATTCGTACCTTTAAGAGAGTCAGGTCGACCATCTACCCCTTTATCCAAAATTGTCACTATTTTGAAATTCTTCCTAAACATTAACTTTGTTTTATATCGATTTTTTAATATTGTTTTCATTTCCTACACCTTGTTTTTTTACCTATATTACTTTGTTTCTTGTTACCATAGTTTTTCTTCTTCTCCTTACCAACAAACCTTGATTCCCTAACCCTACACCATTTTCATTGTTTATTGCATCACCCTATATTATTATTATCCCTTCTTATACCTAATACACTCTACCTTCAAATAACAAATTCTCTTTCTCATATAATAGTAATTACAAGGACAGCATCTCCAAATTCGATTTTGTTCCATTGTACCTTAATGGTATATACGATAGATGGCAAACACATATAAGTTAAGACCAAAGTCAAGTTTAGAAGAATTGCATGATGTGGTCAAACACCCCTGTAAATGTTTGCATAGGAGTTCTATATCAATTATTTTAAATACTTATACCAATCAAATTATTTTGAGATAATGTTAGTTTCGTTGACGTTTGTATATTTTATAACTGAATAAACCTGATGAACAGGTTCTATCCGCGGTAAATCTGAGGGAGAATAAACATCCATCGGGGCTGGTTCTGGCTTAAAGATATTTTGATTAGTCTAGATATTTGTGAGTGCTATATTGTCCGTTTTCATCTTTCTACTAGTAGTTTCGTAATGAGTTCAGTTATATCGATCATCTCTATGATGCCAATTTTTTTATTGGGTTTTTAGCGTATTTAGTTACGCCTTTCACGGTGTTATTTTTTGGATCCTGAAGAAAACCAGAAAAGGACCTGTCACTCCCTATCTTTTCTGTCGGTACTTTAGTAGACTCTTACGTTATATGTCTGGTTTTTAGTAGCCAAAGATATAAATTTTGTGGTCACCTCTCCCTTCTATGCAATCATCCCACCGCAACACACAACACTTAATTGAAATTATAAAGATTAATACTTCATGCTTTATCAAATTTCAAGAAACCATACAACTAGCAAAGAATTCAGGGACAATGTTTGTTATGTCTTCTTTTTGACACACCTCACTAAAACATTTTTGTCATTTTACATCGAATCCTTTTGTCACCTTTGTATATAGGTGTAGGACACATACTCCATATGCTAATTAGAAGCGAATCCTTAGAAATATATTTAGAAAAGTAAAGGTGATCAAAACCCATAGTAAAAACCCCCTGTCCTCTTTGCGTTTTTCTGATACTAACACATAACCATCATCTATTATTGGTTGTGTATGTTTGGTCTCGATACACTTGAAATCCAAACCCATTAAACCCTTTGTCTTCGCCTATTATAGAATACCTTGGCATACTTCCCAACCCTAGTTTCATTCATTTCTATATAATAAGCCACTCCTTCAATTTGCCATCTCTTACTCTTTCTTTCTTTCTTCTTCGTCCTCACTGGCAACAAATAACAGACCATACCATCCATCATCCTAAGAAAAAACTTTGAGTTTCTGTAATCAAGTTCCAGTGTTATTTAAGCTCTATTTTGTAGGACATATTCTAAGTTGCTCTTGAAGCTGTTGTTTCCTTGATTTTCAAGGCGTTGATTTAAGCATTTCAGCTAACGTTAGGGTTTTGGTTCATCTAAATGGGTATTTTAGATACCAAAGATCATTCTTGGGTTTTTATAGATCCTAAGTGGTTTTGTGGTTGAGTATCTTTGTGTGTTACTAGTTATATTACATCTTTCTCATTTGTAATTAATAAAGCTCTGTTCTTATTAATCTTCTTTTGTTGTATAGATCTTTTAGGGTATTTTTGAATCATTCTTAATGTTTCAAGGATTATGTGCTTCCAATTCTGTGGGTTTTGATAAATTAAAATCTAAGTTTTAAAAACATAAGATATAGTATTTGTTTCTTTATTATGGTTCTTTGATTTTACAATAAGGTTTTGGTTGTTTAAGTTCATGAGTGATATGAGTACTATACAACATTATTAAATGATAGTGACTTAGGTAGTTATTGTTGTAGGTCTTTTGATGGTGTCTGACAATATTGGGTGGATAGTACTGTAGAGTAGGGGCATAGAATACGCGACTAATGCGAATAAGTCTGGGTGATTCTTGTTGTGTTTTGTGGCTCGATATAAATTGTTGTTTCTCGAACCTTTAACCTTATAGCGCTAAAAGAGATGTTTGTAATATAGAATTTTTAAGTGAGTTGAAGTTACAAAATATGAAGATTCATGAATGAGTATTATGATTTCTCCGGCTTCGTTTCGGTATTAGTGGTAGATCGGTTCATAAAAAAACCAAAACTATAAAACTCACGAGAATTAAGTTTATTGACTCATGAATGAGTTGAACTCATTTTTTTGGCAATAACACTTATAAACAAGCTATAGCTGTTTTGAGAACAATGGAAATGAGATTTCTCGGGTAATTTTTGAGCGTTTAAAATCTTATGGCATAAACATATAGATTGTGTAGTCAACTTAGGTACCAACTTGAATACTAGAGTCATTAGAAAAAACATAAAGAGAGTAAAGAACTTAATTTATGTGAATGTTTTTGGGATGTATGAAAACGCTGTTTATTAACTTTTAAATTGTTATAGCGCGATTTCTAAAATATAGTAATTTTGGAAATGATTTACTTTGGAGCGCAGACGGCACTATTATGATAGTCTAGGCGTCTTAAGATTACAGTAGTGCTGTTTTGTGAGAATTATGTGGAAACTGATATATATATATATATAGGGACTACGGGTATTAACTGTCTCGACAAATAACTTTATTTCCTAAAATAAGATAAAAACTTGCCTAGCTAAACATAGTAACTTTTTGAATAGAAGTAACGTCGGTGATTTAATGCTAAAGCTTTGTATCTTTCACCTCTAGATTCGACACTGTTGTCTCTTAGAAAAACAAACTAAAGATACTACTATAACATGCATATTGGTATTGCCTTCTTGTTGCATAAACGTTTCACTGTTTGTCTTCGGAGTAGATATCTGATAACTTCTTAGTACCTTAAAGTGCGGCATTTCGCTCTTTATGGTTGTTAAGGGCTTACGGGCTAAGATTTCTGTTTTCATCTATTTTTTGACATCATATCATTTCGCTCATTCGCTCTTAAAAGCAGTAGATGTATTGATAATAGACAATGTTTTAATAGAGATTTAGATAAACATTTTTCACTATTTATTTACGTGTTGAGAACATTTGCTTGTTTTAATTTCTTGGACAATATAGAGAGAGATTTATTCAAGTTATCTATTTTCTTGTTATGTATTGGCCTTACAGAGAGAGAGATTAGACCAATATTCGAATGTTCTTTTTTCCTGACAACATCATGATACCATGTTTATATTTTTCTTATATGAACTGACCCGATATTAGGTAAGTATGCTAGTTGAAATGTTAATACGATAGAGATTATATCTGGGCGGGTATACTAATTTATCCCTGTCCGTTAAGCCCAATCATTCTAGATAGATGATTCTTCTATGTCTGGAGATTGAATTAGTGACTTACGTGCTATTTATTTTTCATATCATGTCTGAAACTCTTTTGGATTTATTTGGTCTGTCTGTAGGCCAGATATCAATATATTTTAGGGCTGATTTCCATCATTGTTTGCTTATTTCACATACTATTATGTATCTCTCTATTTGCTTAGCATCTAGGTGTTATGTGAGCTTAGAGCAACGTTAAATTACGCTTTTCAATTGTGATATTCGTGGTCGTTTATAATTACGTCAACATCACTATTTAAAAAAACGATTTGATTGGCTCAGACTTTTATAACTTTATCTCTTCAAATTCTAAACCTAATGAATTTTTCATAACTCAACGAATTATATGTGAGAACCGTTTTTAAGCTATTGTTTTTGTCTAGTAGAGGCTCTCTCCTTTTAGACCTCTGGATGCTTGAGTCGCTTATCTTGATGTTGGCTATGCATTGATGGAGTGTCTTTCAAGGAATGTTTATGTTATCTTTAAACGTATTAATACTCGTTGTTCTTATACAAACAAGGTTATGCTTATGATACTCCGCGTGCATTTCTAGACTTAAAGATTTCCGCTAAAACTTTAATTTCAGTTTATGTCATAGGGAGTATTGTAGAGGGATTAGAAAAGATTTATTTGATTTATCCATAGCAACGAGTTATTGCTATTTATTCATAAACATTTCCCATTATAGTGGGGGTATCGGTTCTTCTTGATCTTCGTTTTGCCTGAGTAGTTTGTTGTATGAGGTACAGTTATACGCCTGTTGTTCTAATTGCCACTATACCTTGTGACCTGTTTGCACAAATACTCGTGTTTACTGTCCCCGTTGTTTAGATAACTGTAGATATTCACTCACAACACTGTAATTGAATTTCATGATCTCCGCACTGTTACACTCGTGCTCTTCTTTTTGTGTGTGTTTATTCTCTAGTATCTTAAACCATTACATCACGTGTGCTTAATATGTTAAAAACTTCTTTTTTTCTTGTATATAATCTTAACTGAAGAAACATGTTCTACGGCACCGTCTAAGTTATTTTTCGTGAGTTTCTTTTGTGAATTCTTCATAATCACAAGCAATATCCTTTTATCACAACGTTCGAACCAATTATTCAATTTACGTGTTAGCCTAATTCATATATTCTTACGTGTATAAAGACCACTCCAAAAGTTACGGGTTAAATTCTTCATTATAGCGTCCATGTTAATGTTAATCACTTAAAATATTCTCTTTCCGTATTTTCTTATCGTGTTTTAACGCGCTTTCGTTTTACCTACTATTATTCTTTACACGTATCTACCGTGATATTTAACAGAGTGATAATAAGCAATTTGTTATCGTGTTCCACAATGTTCCATGTATCTCACAATAAAGTGTTTAATTATTAATGTGATTTTTCTAGACCCATATATTCCTATTATATTCTATATTGATCTCACGTTTATCCATTATTCCTACTTTACGTGAATTATTTAGTTTTATATCTTTAATCTAGTTAACTTACTGGATTTTATATTACCAATTTATTTTTCGTGTCAATTCTCTCATACACCAATCCCTAATCAAATTTTATTGACTCTACTCTATCGGCTAACGATACATGTTATTCTATTACGGTGTTTATGATAAATTTATCTGTAATAATATATTTATTTATTTTGCTATCGCCTTTCTTAATTTTCATTCTTATTGACATCTATCCTCTTACTGTTAGAGTGAACTCATTACATACATTTACCAATTCGAAACTTTGATAGATAGAATAATAAATCTTATGACCTAACGTCTTCTGTGTATACGGTTCTCCACGTGTATGTTACTTGTATTCCGTCCAGGCACCCGTTTGGAGCGGTCGTTGACGGTGATTTGGTTAATCCAGAAGCTCAAGAAGGTTTTAGTGTAAAATGGTAGTAATGCTTGTACTAGGTTTCTTGGTCTAAACTCGTTATTAAGTGATCATACGAGAGAGAGAGATATATATGTTCTTCCTTATATGACTATCCTAATAAAATAATAGTAATTATTTAATTAGAGATACTTACTAGTATATTTCTCATTATCTATCTATTAATACTATATTATTAATTGTATTACTGCTTATTTAGTTATAGAATATATATTATAGATAGATATAGATATATAATATATTACTATTACTGAATTAATCATATCTATTACATAATGTACAATAACTAATGAGAATCTACATATTTGCCCTGAATTACTTTTTATACTATCAGATTTGATCATATCTATTAATTTTTTTGCATTGGCTATATTTATTTCTTTCGGCATTGCAGATCTACTTGGACATGGTTTCTAACAACCTTTATGTATTAGATATGCAGGATTTATATTACAATTTTGTTGCTTTGTATGCATGTTATGGCATCTCGCCTTGTTTATTATATATAGATTCGTCAAGGATATCATACTTTGAGGGAGGTAATTGTATGGTTTTATCCTGTTCCCACACGTGATTCTTTTTCAGCCTCTCATTTCCTGCCATCTTATCTCTTTTTATTACCTAAGTTGTTCTTTTCTTGATGAGGTTTCCCAGATTCTTTCTGTGTGATACTATTAGAGTCCTCTTAGGTTGTTATTATTCATTCATTACGATACCGAGATGTTGGGGGGCAGCTAGTGTTTTTGAACAAATACTTTCACCTACTGAGGAGTCTGCTTGATTTGGTGTGGCATTATTCAATCTTCTCTTGATTCTGATCCTTCATGATGATTCTATTTACCTCCAGGCACTCAAGAGTTGCCCATTGGTATTCAACTTTTCTTAGTGTTCTATGGATTTATGACATTTGTCAGCCACTGCTGGACAGAGATGATTTCTGTGCCTGCTTGTCTAGCAGAGACCCGACGTAGGATGAGAGTCTTGTGTCTGATCATTGATGTATATGGTTTTCGCTGGTGGGAGGGACTATGGTCGAAAACGATCGTTAGGACCATCCTAATATAGATCTTAAAGGAGATCTATCCTTATTTCATGAACACATATTCGTTATCACCGCATCATCTATAGTTTCTCGTTAGTCATGGTGTCGAAGTGCATGACTAACTATACCCGGCTGAAATAATAGTTCACGTGCTACCGAAATAGGGCCATTTAATGTAGTGGGTCATCTTCTAGGTTATGAACCGGGTTTGAGGGATTATTACTTTCCAGTCGGACCTGTACCGCACCCATACTAATGCGGCCACGTAAAGTTGTTGATTGGCAAGGAAGAGAGTTAGACCTTTTTCCTGACTACGTGCTTGACGCAGAGTTCTTGAGATCAAGGTAGAGCGTTATGCTTCTCATTTAACATGCTGTATAGTCGGTTGTTGTGTGTGAGTACGCCGAAACCGTAGTCGCATAGAGACGTGTCATGACTTTTCTTCTTATCTGTGCGGAGTCATCGATTGATTGGAGCATATGAGATAAGTGACATTCCGCGCACAAGTTATTTTAGATTCTCATTGTCAGATACACATCATCAGTTCATTCTTCAGGGGTGCGATTGGCATCAGGTCAGGACTCATTCAAAAGAACCTCGACATTGAGTTTGAATCATGTTGGTTGGTTTATCCCTTGGTCATGAACTCCTCGAAGTTAGGTGAGGCGTATTGTCATTATAAGGTCTACATTCTATCTGTTTACTCCTTAACACCAACGGGACATCAGAGTCATCCCAAGATTCATCTTCTGAGAGTTCACTTGGATTACATCTTCACTTTTCTGCCTGACCATCTCGCAAAAGGAGATGCAATAATCCCCTACTTACTTCAGTACCGTAATCTAATCATGTTTTTTCGAGGGATCGATAGGCCTCTATATCATGCTGGATCTTTTACCACCTCATAAGAGGTTCAGAGATTCATACTCACCCGAGGATAGCAGAGAGGAGCATATGGAGATTGGTATTGTTGATGCAGAGGCTGTTGCAGATTTAGGTTTGGTAATGGAGCTCATACCGAGGATGGTATAGGTATGGGAGTTGAGATTACTGCTAGTGATATTAGGGAGGACGGGGAGGAGTTTAAGGCAGATACCAGTGCGGGAGGCACGATGGAGATTGATGTAGATCCATTGGTTACTGGTGGTATTTCTCGGAGGCCACGTAGAGGAAATGTTCCTAATATTGAGGGGTACTTTTTTTGATATTAGGTCACTACATGTTAGAGGTTCCTCTTATAGGATTTAACATGCGATCGCGCTGCGGAGACTGCTCAGAGGCAGTTGGAGGTGGCTGGTGGTTAGTGATGGCTAGTGAGGAGGAGAGCTAGTTTGATTGATTAGGATTTAGGAGGTTGGGACTGGCATGGGGATAAAACCGAAAGGGTTCGAGTCCTGGGGTTGTGTATCGGATGGGTGATGTTTTTTTTTCCCCCTAGAGGATACGGAGAGACGTTCGGTCGAGTTCATGGACATTTCTTCGTCATTATTATGGAATTTCTCAGGAGGAGTTTTCTGTCAGATTCATAAGGACGGGATCGTGGATGATGCTCGGAGGATGACTTCAGGAGATTAGGAGTTAGCTTGTTGAGAGGCGTTTGGGGATTTCGGCCCTTTGCTTGGGTCAGTACCATATGGTTATGTAGGACATTAGACTGATGGTTAGGTCTAGATGTTGGTAGTGGAAATATTGTAAATCAAGTACCCTGTCATGGGTTGATTGTAACCGAATTCGATTCTAATATATATATGAAATCTTATTCTACTATTCCATCATGTGTTCATCTTAAATATGATATTGTTATTTATTGTTCTGGCAAAACGTGTTGTTATTATATTTTATTTAATATTATGTTTTTAATTCTCATTATTAAGTCGCCTAAATATCGTTTCAAATTTATCATGTACTATGTCTTGTGGATTTAGGACATGGGGGGACTAATCAACACCGTTTCGGGAATGGATCCGCTGGGAAAGCAAGCGAAGAGCTCATTGCCCAGCGAAGTGGGCTGATGGCATTGGTAACTTATGAGGGCAAACCGGTTGCTGCTAAAGCTCTTGAGGCCGAAAGTCAAAGCCAAAATGGCAATGACGGCGATAATGGAAATGGTGGGAAAAAATGGGGGAATGGTATCATGGAGATGGAGGGAAACAACGAAATGGGAAATTCCAAATGGAGAAAATGGTAGAGGTGTTATGCACGGTTTGCCCGTGTGTATACCTATCAAGACTTTATGAAGTGTCAACCGCTCAACTTCAAAGGGACTAAAGGAGTTATAGGTTTGACAAGATGGTTTGAGAAGATAAAAACAGTGTTCCATATCAGCAATTGTCCATAAGTGTATCAAGTTAAGTATGCCACTTGCACTTTGCTAGATAGTGCATTAACTTGGTAGAATTCACACAAAAGGATAGTTGGAGTTGATTATGCGTTTTCTATGACATAGAGAGATCTTATAAAGTTGATGACGAAAATGTATTGTCCAAGGAACAAGATACAGAAAGTGGAAACTAAATTGTGGAACTTGACTGTGAAGAACAATGATTTGGCTACTTATACTCAGAGATTTCAAGAGTTGACTCTATTGTGTACTAGAATGGTTTCAAAAGAGGAAGACTGAATTAAGAGGTATGTTGGAGGTCTCCCTGACAACATTCAAGGGAATGTGATGTCTGTTGAACCAACGAGACTCCAAGATGCAATTCGGCTGGCTAACAGTTGATGGACACAAAGCTAGTTGAGACAGGAGCGAGATATCGACTACTTTGTAGGAGTGCTGAGATATGCAGATATATGAGTGATGAAGCGCTATGACAAATGATGCGCTTATTGACGCGAAAGAAGTGACTAAGATGATCTGTGCCACGGTATCTTACGCGCCCAGTGCATATTGCATGTGAAGCATAGGCCTTTCTGTGGAATCAAATGTCGGCCAAGCAAGCCTATAAGCTTAGGTGGTATGAGGTAGAGTTTATGTTGACCCTTACCCTTTTGCAACAAGTGAAGTCTACACATGTTGGGCCATGTACTGTAAAGTGCAGAAGTTGTGGAAAGATTGGTCATTTGACCAGGGATTGTAAGCCCGCAGTTCCCGCGACAGTTAATTAGAGGGCCCTGGTAGTGATTCAAAGGATTGTCACATGTTTTGAATGTGGAAGGCAAGGGAATTTCAAGAAGAATTATCCCAAACTGAAAAATTAGAACCATGGAAACAAGCCTGTTATTCCTGAAGCTAGAGGGAAAGCTTATACTATTGGTGGAGGAGATACAAACCCGAGACCAAACGTTGTCACGGGTACGTTTCTTCTTAACAACCATTATGCTTCTGTATTACTTGATTCGGGTGCCGATCAAAGTTTTGTGTTGACTACTTTTAGTACTTTGCTTGATGTAATCCCCGATACCTTAGACGTTAGTTATGCTTTTGTCGAATAGCCCGCGGAAGGCTTTGTCGAACAAATAAGGTTTTAGAGGCTTATACAATAGGATTATTAGCGTCATCCGTTTAACACTTGATTTTAATGCCAGTAGAGCATAGGTTGTTTTTGACGTCATCATTGGTATGGATTGGCTGGCGAATAATCATGCGGTGATTGTCTGTGACGAGAAGATAGTACGTATTCCTTTTGGAGACGAAATTCTGATCGTTCAAGGCATAGTCCAAGGTGATAGAAGTGACAAAGGAAAGAAGTCGAAGTTGAGCATTATATCATGCACTAAGACTCAGAAGTATATTAAGAAAGGTTGCCTAATTTTTCTGGCGCAAGTGACGAAGAAGGAA
Source organism: Tanacetum coccineum (assembly GCA_026074375.1). Lineage (NCBI taxonomy): Eukaryota > Viridiplantae > Streptophyta > Magnoliopsida > Asterales > Asteraceae > Tanacetum > Tanacetum coccineum. Next base: position 52,645 of record BQNB010014940.1, read on the forward strand.
ATTGAGGACAAGTCGGAGGAAAAACGACTTGAGGACGTGCCGACTGTACAGGACTTTCCGGAAGTCTTTCCAAAAGGTTTGCCTGGATTACCACCAACGCGACAAGTTGAATTTCAAATCGACTTGGTCCCTGGTGTTGCACCCATGGCACGCGTCCCGTATAGATTAGCACCGTCAGAACTGCAAGAACTGTCTACTCAACTACAAGAACTTTCTGACAAGGGATTTATAAGACCGAGTTCCTCACCTTGGGGAGCCCCAGTCTCGTTTGTCAAAAAGAAAGATGGATCTTTTTGGATGTGTATCCGATACCGTCTAATCGCTAGCTAAACACTGACTGTAAAAGAAATCCGATATCCACTTCCGAGAATCGATGACTTATTTGATCAGTTGTAAGGATCAATTGTCTACTCGAAGATCAAATTGAGGTCTGGTTATCATGAACTTAGAGTTCGTGATGAGGATATTCCAAAGACGGCGTTTAGGACTCGCTATGGTCATTACGAGTTCCAAGTAATGCCTTTTGGATTGACAAACGCGAAAAACCGGCGGTATTTCATGGATCTGATGAATCGGGTGTACAAACCGTACTTAGATAAATTCGTGACATTTTTATAGATGACATCTTGATCTACTCCAAGAGCGAAGAAGAGCATGTGAAACACCTTAAGTTAATTTTGGAATTGCTTAAGAAGGAAGAATTGTACGCCAAATTTTTGAAATGCGACTTTTGGCTGTCGAAGGTATAATTTCTTGGTTACGTGATTGATAGTGAAGGCATTCACATAGACCCAACTAAGATCGAGTCAATCAAGGATTGGGCTTCGCCTAAGGCTCCGACAGAGATTCGTACCCTTTCTTTCTTATGTCTTGCTATGCGGGCTATTACTGATGATTTATCAAAGGTTTCTCAAAAATTACCAAGCCTATAACGAAGCTGACTCAAAAGAACGTGAAGTTTGATTGGAGTGAAAAGGCAAAAGCTGCATTTCAACTGTTGAAGCAGAAGTTATATAGTGCACCGATTTTATCTTTACCCGATGGTAGTGAAAACTTTACGGTTTACTGTGATGCTTCTCGCAAAGGATTAGGCACAGTTTTGATGCAAAGGGAGAAGGTCATAGCCTACGCATCACGTCAACTTAGGATTCATGAGAAGAATTACACTACACATGACTTAGAACTTAGAGCTATAGTGTTTGCTCTCAAAATGTAGAGACATTATCTGTACGGCACAAAATGTGTTATGTTCACTGATCATAAGAGTTTGTAACATATTCTAGATCAGAAAGAGTTAAACATGAGACAACGTAGATGGTTAGAGCTATTGAGCGACGCCACGAACTGATTGGAGGATCCGTTTATCATCGTGAAAGCGAACGTGGTAGTGGATGCCTTGAGCTAAAAGGAACGGATTAAGCCACTACGAGTTCGAGCTTTGGTTTTGACGATTGGTCTGAACCTTCCTGTGCAAATTTTAAACGCTCAAGTTGAGGCGAGACAGGAAGAGAATTTTGGAACCGAAGATCTGTGTGGTATATTTAAGAAGCTAGAGCCACATGCTGATGGAACGTTATGCTTGAGGAATAGAAGTTGGATACCATGTTTTGGTAACTTAAGAGAGTTGATTATGCACGAGTCGCATAAGCCAGAATATTCAATTCATCCTGGATCGGACAAGATGTACCAAGATTTAAGGAAATTGTATTGGTGGCTGAATATGAAAGCAGAGATTGCCACCTACGTCAATAGATGTTTGACATGTGCCAAAGTTAAGGCCGAATACCAAAAACCAAATGATTGTTGGTATCAACCTGTGATCCGGTATGGAAGTGGAGAACATTACTATGAATTTCGTTATTTCTAAGTTACCAAGACTACATCTGGTCAAGGTACAATTATTGTAAATTGTTATACAGACTCACAAAGTCTGCTCATTACTTACCAAAGAAGAAAACTGACTCAATAGCGAATTGACAAGACAAAACTGTTGAAGGAAGTAAGTCTACGAGGCATGGAGACCGTTTATCCGATTATTTCTGATCGGAGACAGTAAGTTTACATCTATTATCTGAAATCATTGAACGAGGCCCTAGTTACTCAATTGGATATGAGTACGGCTTACCATCCACAGACTGATGGTCAGAGTAGAGAACCATCCCAAAACCTTGTGAGGACATCTGCGTGCTTGTGTGATTATATTTTGTGTAAATGTTTGGGATAAACATCCACTTTAGGTGGAGTTTTTCCCCTTACAACAACATTATCACACGTTAACAAAGCTGCACCATTGAAGCTCTAAATGGCCCGAAACGTTAATCGCCTATTTGTTGGGCTGAGGTTGAAGACGCTCAGCTCACAGGTCCAAAAATTGTTCATGAAACAACTGAGAAGATCATCTAGATTAAGAAGCGTATTCAAGTTGCACGAGGTTGAAGACGTAAGCCATTAGAATTTGAGGTTGGAGACAAGGTCATGTTGAAAGTGTCACCGTGGAAAACACATATGGATTGTCTTTTTGGTGAATGAACATATTGTCAATTCTTGGCATAGCTTTCTGTGTTTTCAAAACGCGTCATTAATTCTAGGTCGCGTTGTCTAGATTTCAATATCATCTTTACTTACGTGATTATCATTTTGCTCATCTTGCAAGTGTGAGTTCAAAGCCCCATGTTTGACTACTTTTTAACTTTTACTATTTTGGGGGTGAGAAACTTTTCTTGTTTTTAAACTATATGGATAACAGTTACTTTAAACGTTTCCTTTTTCCTGATTATGTGTTTTGCCTAAGTAACGAAAACCACTAATGAAACGAATATCAATTAACCATCAATTGATTAACCGACTGACTGGTTAAGTGAGCGCGAATGTTGTAAATAGATCTATTAGGACTAATTATCCATATCCGGGTAAGTAATGCTTACTAGTTTTAGGAGGGTCCCGAACAAACAGATATATACCATGTCGGAATGTCAATAGGTGATCCTGGTCAGATAACTTTAGGGCGAGGAATACTACTTGACATATAAAATGCTTCCTTTTAAATTGAGCTTCGGTTTCAATGAGCTAGATATGCAAACGTAAATGCTTTTATGTGAAGTTGTAGCTGTAATAAACTGCCAACGAGCGTACTATGAACTTGTGGTCCACTTTAATATTAAATTAAACCTATGAATTCACGAGCCAACTGTAATTGACGCGTTTTAGCATGTTTTTCTTAGGTGCTTAGCTATGGATGTCTTTGCTTGCTATATGATGTGGCCTTGCATTGAACCGATTTTCAAGAATTATTATTATCTATGTTAACATCGTTGTCAAACTTTAAAACCTTTTATTCGCTTCCGCATATTATCTTTGGGCGTATGTAAAACTTTAACTATTTTAATTTATGCAACGATGTTGGATTTTGAAACGTACCCTTAGAGGTCGTTCTTTGTATCTTGTGTGATGTATATTATGACGTCACGCCCTCAGACACGTGTTTCCGTCCAGGCCCTGTTTGGGGGTGTGACATAAACCTTAAGGTGAAAGTGATTCGATGTGACAATGGGACTGAATTCAAGAATAGGGTCATGAATCAGTTTTGTAAAATAAAGAGTATTAAGAGGGAATTTAGTGTTGCTAGAACTCCACAACAAAATGAAATAGCAAAAAGGAAAAATAAGACACTAATAGAGGCTACTAGGACTATGCTAGCTGATTTAAAGTTACCTACTACCTTTTGGGCTGAAGTAGTTAATACTGCTTGTTATGTACAAAATAGGGTATTAGTAATTAAGCCTCACAACAAGACCCCTTATGAACTTTTACATGGTAAAACACCAAGCTTAAGTGAGAGCATGTGGGGGGGGGGGTTGGGGGGGTAGTGGGGGGGGGGGGGGGGGGGGGGGGCGTGGGGGGGGCTGTTATAATTCCTCATATCTTAAAATCAACCTAGTAAGTTTGATGGAAAGGCTGATGAAAGGTTCTTTGTAAGATACTCTACCAATAGCAAAGCATTTAGGGTATTCAACATTAGAACTAGGATAGTAGAAGAGAACCTGCATGTCAAATTTAGTGAAGATACACCTAATATTATAGGAAGTGGACCCAATTGGCTTTTTGATACAGATGACACTAACAAAATCTTATAAACTATTAGCTAAGTTTGTTGCAGAGAATCATCTAATGGTAAAGCAGTACAAAGGCATGTCATGATGCAATGTAAAGCTAAGTTATAGATAGTACCTAGCATAGATTACATACTGCTTTGAAGACAATTATAGACTCAAGATCCACTATCCTCCTCTTCTAGTTCAAAGGATTCTCTTGATGCTGGATTTAAACCATCAGGGGAAGAGGAAAAGAAGGATGCTAAAGATCCAGAGAATGAAGATAGTGAGGTGCCAAATACAGAGGAGTCAGGAGTTAATCAAGAGGATGAAAATGTTAACAGTACTAACAATATTAATACTGTTAGTTCAACTATTTAAATGCTGCTGGCATAGAAGACAATGCTGTTGATGAGAATATAGTCTATAGATGTACACATGATCCAAACATGCCTAATTTGGAAGAGATTGTCTATTCAGATGATGAAGATGTTGGTGCAGAGGCTGACATGACTAATTTGGATACACATATTCCTGTCAGTCATATTCCAACTACCAGAATTTACAAGGATCATCAAATTAAACAAATCATTGGAGATATACATTCAGTCAAAAACTCAAACAATAAGGATACAAGAAGTGTGACTGAACATGGTAAATGTTTAGTTCAGTACAACAGAGGATCAACCACAAAGATTTTTAGAATTGTTTGTTTGCCTGTTTTCTATCATAAGTAGAACCCAAGAAGGTGATTCAAGCTTTGACAGATCCAAACTGGATAAAAGCAATGCAAGATGAGCTTCTACAGTTTAAATTGCAGAAGGTTTGGACATTGGTAGATTTACCTTATGACAAGAGGGCCATTGGAACAAAATGGGTGTACATAAACAAGAAAGATGAGAGAGGTATTTTGATTAGAAACAAGGCAAGGCTGATTGCACAGGGTTACACTCAAGAAGAGGGAATAGATTATGATGAGGTTTTTGCTCTAGTTGCTAGGATTGAAGCAATTAGGCTGTTCTTAGCCTATGCCTCATTCAAATATTTTATTGTGTACCAAACAGATGTAAAGAGTGCATTTTTGTATGGCAAAATTGAAGAGGAAGTTTATGTCTGTCAACCTCTAAGATTTGAAGATCCAAAGTTCCCTAACAAAGTTTATAAGGTAGAAAAGGCATTATATCAAGCTCCTAAAGCTTGGTATGAGACTTTATCTACCTATTTATTGGATAATGGATTTCAGAGAGGTTAGATAGATAAGACTTTGTTCAGTAAAAGAATCAAAGGTGATATTTTACTAGTTTAAGTATATGTTGATGATATCATTTTTGGGTCTACAAGAAGGAGATGTGTATTGAGTTTGAAAAGATAATGCATAAGAAATTCCAGATGAGTTCTATGGGAGAGCTCACATTCTTCTTAGGACTACAAGTGAAACCAAAAGATGATGGGATTTTCATCAGTCAAGATAAGTATGTGGATGAAATTTTGAAGAAGTTTGGTTTTTCAACTGTAAAGATAGCAAGTACACCTATGGAGACTTCAAAGCCATTCCTCAAGGATACAGAAGCTGAAGATGTTGATGTTCACTTATATAGATCAATGATTGGATCATTGATGTATCTAACAGCCTCTAGGGCTGATATAATGTTTATTGTATGTGCTTGTGTAAGATTCCAAGTCACACCTAAAGTTTCACATCTTCATGCTATGGAAAGAATCTTTAGATACTTGAAAGGTCAACCTAAATTGGGCCTTTAGTATCCTAAGGACTCACCATTTGACTTGGAAGCTTATACTGACAGTGATTATGTTGGTGCTAGTTTAGACAGGAAATCCATAACAGGAGGTTGTCAATTTCTTGGAAGAAGATTGATTTCATGGCAATGCAAGAAGCAAACTGTAGTTGCCAACTCTACTACTGAAGTAGAGTATGTAACTGCATCTAGTTGCTATGGACAGGTGTTATGGATCCAAAGTCAATTGCTTGATTATGGAAATAACAACTTTATGAACATCAAGATTTTCATTGAGAACGAGAGTACTATCTGCATTGTGAAGAATCTAATGTTTCACTTAAAGACTAAGCACATTGAGATTAGACATCACTTTATTAGAGATTCCAATGAGAAGAAACTTATTCAAATGATAAAGATTCACACAGATCAAAATGTTACAGATTTACTCACAAAAACATTTGATGTTAGCAGATTTCAATATCTGATTGCAAGTATTGAAATGCTTAACCTCTGAAGTATTGATTGAGGAGAGGTTAATTGTGTTCATATACAACGGATTATACAACAAATGATGATTTGAATGGATTAGAACAGCAGTTAATGACGAAATTCAAGTTATTGTTGTTGAGCTAACTTACTACTGGTAAGTATAATTAGTGTTGCTAGTTATACTTAATACTGTTGTGTTAATACTGTTAGTTATACTTACTACTGTTTGTTAGAATTAATATTGTGAGTATTGAGAGAAAATGGTAAGCATAAAAATAGAAAGAGAGATGTGTGACATAAAAACAGACAGAGTGATTTAGTAAGAAAAAGAATTGAGAGATACAGTGAGCTGAAAAACAGATAGAGTGTTTTGGTAACTAAAAGAAATGAGAGAAATCAAAAACAGACAGAGATAAAAGTGAGCTAAATGAAAAGAGAGAAATCAAAAACAGATAGAGAGAAAAGTGAGCTAAAAGAAATGAGAGAAATCAAAAACAGATAGAGAGAAAAGTAAGCAAAAAGAATTAAGAGAAATAAAAAACGGACAGAAATTTTTTGTGAGTTACAATGTTACTTTGATGATGGAAAAGTTATTTGGAATGGAATTAGAGTTAATGCTAGTAACTCAAAGTTAATGCTGTTAGGCATAAACTTACTACTGCTGGTTAAGTTAATGCTGCTAGGCATAAATTACTACTTACTGCCATTTGTTCAATTAATGCTGATAGGGTGATTTTCATAAATACTAGATTAGGGTTCAATCACTCATTCGATCGATTTTACACTTTGATATACTCTCTAATCATAAACCCTAACTTAATTTTATCATTCATCATTGGTATGTGTTTAATTACACATACCTTTGACCACTAAAATCGGACTTAAATGACTAAAAACGTACCAAAAATACATTGTATTTGTATGTTTTACATTTGTATTATGCAGGTAATGGATATCCAAGAAAAGGACAAAAATCGAAGCCAAAATGACAAAACCGAGCACGAGAACAAAAAGAGGGTAAAGAGAAGTAAAGATCAAAGCCAAGTCAAAAAGTCAAAGTCAAGTCAAAATCAAACCCGGGATGAGGCATTGGAAAGAGCATCGAAAACCGAACCCGAAAACCTAAACTGCCAAAAGTGGGCCCACCCATACCCACCTAGTGGGCCCGGGAAAGCCCACTTATATCTTATAAATCCTTAAGCCTTAATAAAAGCCCAACACCATTTATTTCCATACCCGGCCCAACAACTAGCCCAACATCACCCTTATAACTTCCGTTATCCCTTACCCCTTTTATAACCTTTACCCCGTTAGTCCTTTAAGGACCAACGGTGCAACCCATTTACAAACTCCAAGGACTAATTTTGCAAACACCCTTATCACCCTCAAGGGCCTTTTCTGCCAATACCCAAAAGTCTCAATACACTACTAAGGACGTTCATTGCAATACAATAATACACCTTGGAGGGCTTGTTTTGCCAACTTCAAAACATTCAAAAAAGGCGCCAAGTACTATTCATCATCTTCTTGTGTCCTTTCCTCACTACCAGACAAGACATCCTTCCCTTTTCTTCTCCCCTATGTCGACCAACACCTCTCCAATTGCCACATTGGCAATCCCTTGCAACATCATTCGTCCAAGGAACAAGACAATGATTTGATGGCTAAGATTAAAGAGCTTGAGCACTACTTAATTTGGACGGCCAAAATGAGTATTTGAAGACACTCACACAAGAAGCACACACGGCTTCCCTCTCAGCAAAGAAGCACACCTCCTAGAACCTTTATTAACTTAGTATAAATAGGTCCTTTGTAAGCCATTGTTGGCATCTAGTTTTTTTAGTAGTTTTAACCTAGTTCTTAGTTTTTAATTTTTTTTTAATATTTGTCTTTCAATTTCCAAGTATTGTAATCTTTTTAATGTTCAATGAAAGTTTCTAAGTTTTTAAGTTAAGTGGTGATTCCTGTTTTCTTATAGTTAAAAAGTTTTTCATAAGCTCTTATAAGCTCTTAATCATATAAGCTAGCTGTTTTCATTTAAGAAAAAGGTATTTAAGAATTTTTTTATAAAAAATCAAAAAAATTCCACCCCACAATACCACAAGCTTTTTCTGCGATGTATAAGCGGCGGGGACTGGGATGGGCTTATGGACGCTGACTAGCTTGTCTTTGACAAGTAGCAGCTTGTAGACTAGCTTATTTATAAGCTTGTTTGCCTTGTCTTGAGCAAAGGCATTTGTAAGTTTCCTTTTTAGGTTTAATACTATTTAGCATTGCATTATTTTACTGCTTATTTTGTGCTTATTTATGCTTACTAATGCTTATTTATGATGTTATTCCTTAAAAATGCCTTACCTTGTAGTTTAAAGAAATCTTTTGTGCATGTTTTCTTAAACTCTCGGATTATATTTAGCTTATAGGAATTGCATATCTTGTTCTGGCTTATTTGAAGTGATTTAACTACTGTTGAAACATGCTTAGTATGCTAATTGTGCTTGTTGAACATATGGTCCTTTTCAAACTTGGCTTAATTCGTTTTGTACTAGTTAAATATTTGCAAATCATTTAGTAAAGGGGTGGTTTCGGGTTTAACTGTTTAATGGGTTATATTGGGTCCAAAATGCACTTTGAATCTTGAGTCAGTTTAGCTTAGCTTTTAATTGTCCAAAGATTTAGTTTGTTTAAGTTTTTAGTGTTTAAATCTCAATTTTATCGGTTTTTTAAAGAGTTTTATTGGTTTGAAACTGTGAGGTTTAAGTCATTGCATTTGCTTATTTGGATTGTGATCTTGTTATTGTCATTTTGGTGAAGTTTTTGGTGTTTTGCAGGTGTTATAAAAGGTTAGAAACATAGGCTCATAGGGCCTGCAATTGTTTGTTTGCATTTTTTACACAAACTTTCAAAAAAAAAATTGCTAAAGGAAGGAAAAATTTGAGAAGTTTGCTTTTTTAATTGCTTATTTAGTGTTATTGTGATATTTCAAAATGCTTTTTGATTTATTGTTTCTTTGTTCTTTGAGGTCTAAGCTTAATCTGTTTGTAGGTTAAAAGTCCATAAGGATCTATTTGTTTGCTTGTTTTTAAGCTCAAAATTTGGTGTTTTGTGATGATTACAAAAAGTTGCAAAAATTTTGTCTAAGTGTTGAATCGTGTGAGATGCTTTTTCATGAAGCTTTTTAAGTGCTTATTTGAATTTCAAAATGCTTTTTCATTATTTTGCTTTTTGTAGGGCTTTTTGCCTTTCCTTCTTAGTGGTATAAGTCCACTAATCCATAAGGATCCTTTTGCTAGCTTATTTTTAAGCTAGAAAAGTCCCTTTGGCCTTTTGGCTTAAACAGTTTTGGCCCAAAAAGCGAGTTGCTTATTTAGGCTTATTAGCTTATTGCTTTTGCTTATTCTAGGTTTTGTTTAGCGTAATTAGGTTTGATTTAAGCCCTTTTAGCTTATTCTCTTTAGTTTAGAGCTTATTTGTGCTTATTTGCTTATTCGCTTAAATTTTAAGTTTTTATAGACTTTTGATCAAATGTCATTTAGCTTATTGTAGTTGCTTTATGTATGTTCCTAAGTGATTTTTAGATATCCCTTTTATTTGTCTTACCTTAGTTTGGGGAAGTTTTGAGGTATTTGGTTTTAGAGCATATAACATTGCGTGAGGACACGACAATCACTTAGTTTGGGGAATTTTGATATGTGAGAAATCACATATCCTTTTTATACCAAAAATGGCCCTAAAATGAACAAATTGTGCAAATTATGCTTGTATATTGCTTGTTTTGTCATTTGTGATGTGTAGGTACGGATATTGCAAAAATCACAAGAAAATGGTCAAAACCGGACAAACACGAACACGGGAATGGATAGAGTGTACAAGAGCCGGGAGTTTCTAGCAAAGGTCAACAAAGTCAACCCTTGGTCAGCCCAAAAAATGCCAAAACCTTCAAAATACCCAAATAACCCTTAATGTTAAATCCATTTTCATCAAAAACCCTAAATTGATAACACCATTAGGCCTTTACTAATTTAGAACTAACGATCGTTAACTCTTTATACTATAAATCCCTTAAACCCCTTAACCGGCCCAACCCTTTTAATAAAACCATGGCCCAAACCCTTTACCCGAGCCTAGGTCAACCACCTAAACTCCCGGGTCAAACGAACGTTATAAAAAGAAAAAGGGCGCGAAGGGGAATTACTATTCACCCTTCGTCGAAAATTAACCCCTGAGTTAAAATCGAGTAAAATTCCCATCAACCCTCAATCCAACATGGCCACAAGAAGATGCTAGTACCAAGTGATGACTCAACATCAAAGGCGTCATTCCTTTGCTTCTATTGGCCAAAACAACTCAAGGAATCACACGCGGGGCTAAAAACAAACACACCAAAAGATGAAATTGCACTAAAATCAATGTAAAAGAAGCACAAAGCCTCTAACACAAGGAATGCCACGCTTGCAATGCGTGTGATCACAATTTGATCCAAGGGTTACAAAAGGGCATCTAATGATTGGCAAGGATTCAAGGGTTAAGATCAAGACTGAAAAATAGATTAAAAGCTACTCATATGCTCTCTAACAACGTTAGTTAGTTTTAACAAACTTAGTTTAAGCACACAAAGCTTAACTAAGCTTAATAAGACTCAAATCCTCTCATAAATTACCACAACTTTTATGGAAGGAATGCCAATAAGGGATGGCTTCCAGTCCACACCACTTATCCTAGATAAGCTGAGCTATGTTGATCGACTCTGGAGCATTTGATAAGCTTGTTTTGAGAGCAAAGGCTCTTGTAAGTTCTCAATTCCTTTTTATAGCTTAATTTTGAATTTCAGCTTATCATTGCTTATTTGTAACACCCCCAAATTGGGTCGCAGCGGAATAAGGGTCCGGGGCGTGTTACTTCTCAGATCAATAACACAAGATATATATAGAACGACCAAAAGTCCGTTCTTAAAATGGATACATGGATTCAACAAAGTAATGTTTACATAAGCCCGAAGCTTAACTTGTTCACTTGATCAAAATACAAAGATTTTCAGCCCATAACAGATAACAAAATGAAATGCGACAAAATCTTTAATGCATGACATCCAAATCAAAACCACCAATGTATCCATTGCACCTCGTGCTTATTGATCCCCTGAAAAACATTGCTTTAAAACGTCAACAATAATGTTGGTGAATTCATAGGTTTGATAAATCATATATTGTAGGACCACAAGATTTCCCAAGTGTATGATAATGCAACAGATGCATGAATACCAAATTAATGGCCTACATTGCCCGTGGTGATGTTCTAACCCGCAACATCCTATATTCGACATGGTATACGTTCGTTTGTCTAGTGATAGCTAATCACCCGAACGGGGTTGTCAAACCCAATAGATCTATTAATAACATTCGCGCTCACAATCCCGCAATTGACAGTTCATGATAATGGGCTCAGATATGGGTTATCGCTACTTAGGCAACACGTAATCATAACATGAAACTTAACCACTTGTGTCCAATTGTAAAGCATTGCATGTTTTTCACCCCAAAAACTTTGTAAAACAAAAGCATGTAAAACGTGGGGCTATGAACTCACCTTGAGTGAGTAATGCCAAGTATATCACAAATAACGCGCCACGCGATTTGATCAAATGCAACCTAATTAAATTAAGGTCGTATAAGTACTAATCACATTAAGTACTCCTATCATGCATAAGTCTATATAGCTAATCACCATCTAAATGTTTAAGTGAAAACATGTTTATAAAATTAAAATGTTTATAAACATACTTTTGGTAAAATCGTCATAACTTTCACGTTTCTAATCCGTTTCTTGCGTTTCTTATGCCCATCTCTTCGTATTAAGACGAGTTATCATAATTTGACATTTTCCGTATTTTGACCCTCTGGTGAACAGTAACTTTTACTGTTCACATCAGACGTGAGTTTTATTAATACCGTATTTGTTGTCGTAAAACCCGTAAATGTCGTATTTTATTCGTTATAGCTCCGTTTTTAACGATTCTTTCGAGCACGTTCTCGTAATTGAAAGTTCTATATATTTATGAGGTTTACAAAAATATAACTTTCTGTCATGAATAGTAACTTTTATAAAAATAGTTTTATAAAAGTATTAATTGTCGTAAACTTGCGAAATTCATAACTCGTTCGTTATTAATTGAAAAATTACGATTCTTATCATTTTGGAATCCTAAAAATATGTATAATTTGTTAAAAATATCAACACTTGCTGTTTATACAATTTTTATAAAATGTTTTTATAAAAATTCTTTTACGACTTCGTTTAATAGCGTATAACTTGTTTTTACCGTAACTTTTTCGTTATTAATCCGTTTGACAAGTTTCTTACCTTTTCGGAATCGTCGTGAAATGTATTATCTTATAAAAACATATTACAAGTATACATAAACACGAATTTGGACAGAATGTTTACATGACTTTGATAAGTCCATTTTCAACCTTTGTTTCCTTTATTTATTATTTTGTATTTCACCAAATGTCCCATATGTGTCTTATATTTTATATATGTCATATATCATAAGTTTATTATGTCCATGGTCCATCAAGGTCCTTTTTGTCCCAACCTTTCAAGTTCTTTATTTTACATAACAAACTATAATACATTTTATAATATCCAAAATCACACTAGTTTGTATATGTAGTTATTTTACACAAAAACCATGTGTGTACAAGTCTTCTCATCTTTTATACTCTTATATTAATAACCATACAATATTAACATAAGTCCATAATTAACCTTAACTTGTCATAAGTATTTCTTTAACTTGAAACATGTTAATAAACCATAAAAACCCTAATTACCCCATAATCATTTTTACACCAAAATAACTTGATACAATATTTTCTTATCCTTTTTAGCATGATATATGTAATAACACAACATATATAAAAGTAATCCATGTGATCATTTCAAGTAAAAACCTCATTTTCATGATAAAATCCTAAATGGTGATTTAAGCTAACATAGAATAACCATATGCATAAAAATGAAAATTATAAGAACATAGAGGGTTCTAGTAGACCTTATGATGTGTGATGATGATGATAATCAAGTGCTAAACCCTTGTTTAGCCACAAAATCCAAGCTTGCACAAAGAAACCCTAGCTTTCCTTAATAAAAACCCTAGCTTCCTTTCACTTGATTAATACTTGGAAATGCTTAGCCAATGCTTGTAAATACCTTAGAATATCTTAGGATAGATGTGTATAGGAGTGTATGGGTTGTAGAAAAATTTATATGGATTTGGTTGGAGGGGGTTTGTATGCCGTGAGCTATAGGGAGCCAAAAGGAAGAGTTTTTGTTGAATTTTGGCTAAGTGTTTATGTATATGTGTTATCTCTTTCTAGTAATGCATGTATATAAGATATAGATGGTCAAAAAGGTGCAATAGTTAGTCAAGGAACATAGTAAGGTCTTAGGGATAGGTCATGTTCAGTAGTCATTCGACAAAATAGACAAGTATGGCTAGACATTAATGAAGTTTAAGTATGTACATTGACCAACAGTGGAAGAGTTTTCGTTATACGCTTGTATAAAGGGCTATAATTTCGGCATATAAGAGATGTATACGATATATTTGAGTAAACTTTATGTATTGGGTATAAAAGTGGGTATTTGTTGAAGCGTAGAAAAGTTTTTGTGGTTCCGGGAGTGCCTAAACGCAATTTATCACAAAACGTATACACTTTACGTAACCGATAAAAATAAAATGAACAAAGACCATAATTATTCTCAAAATAATTACTTAACCCTTGCTTGATGTAAACATTTAATTAGTTTTTGATTGCCCATTGTAACATTGAAACGCTAATTTTTTTACTTACGCGATTTAAACTTTATTCATGAATTCACAAGCAAATGCGTACAACGCTAAAAATAAATAGTAGGTTTATCGACGTCGTCAATGACTTGAAAACACGGACGAACTACGGGGTTGTTATAGACTTATTTCCCCCGTTAAAAAACGAGCCTTTGTCCTCAAGGCCTTATAATGCGCACTTGACGTCGGTGCGGTCTGATGTAAGAGGTTGTGGAGTATTTCTTTCTGAATTGGGGTCTTCAACGCTCCACATGTAACTCAGGACCTCTCTTGGAGTTCCCATCGAACTTTGCTAATGGTGATTCAGCTATCGCTTCAAACGTTTAACTTCCGGCCCAGTATTTCTAATGGTTCCTCACAAAATGGAGTTTGTCATCACGATGAAGCCATTCCTCCAACAGAACGGCTAAGGTTCAATGATCGCATGACACTTTATCAGATTAATACATGAAACATATTATGAACCTAAAAACTGCTTAACTCTTCTGAAGTTCAAGCTTGTAAGCAACTTCTCCGAACCCTTTCTATCACCCTCAAAGGTCCAACATACCTAAGGTTTAACCTCCCCGGTTTGGCCAAACGACAACCCATTTTCCAAGGCAAAACTTTAAGCAAACTTTTATCCCCGACTTGGAATTCCCATTGGTTTACGTTTCAAGTAAGCGTAACTCTTCTGTCGATCACGAGCGCTTTGCATCCTTTGCTTGATCTGGATAATTTTCTCAGTGGTCTCTTGAATTAGTTCTAGACCGAGTATTTGAGCTTCTCCAACTTCAGTCCAACAAATTGGTGAACGACACTGTCGACCATAAAGTGCTTCGAATGATGCAGCTTTGATGCTGGCATGATAGCTATTGTTATATGAGAACTCGACTAATGGTAAATGGTTAACCCAACCCTTTCCAAAGGTCGATCGCAAAACAAGCACAACGCAACATATCCCTTCCGAGAGTTTGAATGGTCCTCCGGGTCTCACGCTTTGCCCGTCTGTTTGTGGATGTAGCAGTACTCATCTCTAAATTAGTACCCAACAGAAGCTTTCCGAATGACCTCCAGAATTGTTACGAATCCGAGTCAAAACGATCACAAATGATTGAGACGGGTATCCCATGCCTCGTGACCACCTCCTTTAGGTACAATCTTGCAAGTTTATCCAAAGGATCGGTCTCTCATCGGTGTGAAGATCGCAGACTTAGTGAGTCGGTCAACGATCACCCAAATTGTGTCATAGCCTTGAGACGTCTTAGGAGCTTCGTGACAAAATCCATAGTGATGTGTCCCACGTCCATTCGGGTATATCGGCTTTTGTACAATAATCCTGATAGCCTTTATTGTTTCAGTTCACCTTGACCTTAGACAGGTCAAACACTTTGTTAACATAAGTGGCTATGTCGGCTTTCATGTTGGGCCACCAATATAGCTTCTTCATGTCTTGGTACATTTTGTCAGAACCCGGATGAATAGAGTATTTTGATTTGTGGGACTCGTGCATGATCACAGTCCGCAAATCGCCATAACAAGGTAACCAGCTCCTGCCATTGAGGCACAGGGTTCCATCCGCACGTGGTTCCAACTTTTGTTCTCTAATCGCTTCTGGAAATTTAGCATTTTCAATCAACATTCCCCCAACATCTTCACTCTTAATGTCTCTGTTTAAACGCGCTTCGACTGAGCATGTTAAGATCTGTTAGGAAGATAAGCTAATAGTCATAACCAAGCTCGAACTTCTAACGGGGTGTCTCGTTTTTTCCTGCTCAAAAGCATCATCAACGACATTTGCTTTCCCTGGGTTGATAACGAATATCGCAATCTAATCATTTAGAACTCTAACCATCCGGCGTTGCCTCATGTTCAACTCTTTTTGATCTAAAATGTGTTGCAAACTCTTGTGATCGGTGAACACCGTACACTTAGTTCCATATAAATAATGTCTCCAGATCTTGAGAGCGAACACCACTGCACCAAGTTCTAAATCATGAGTCGTATAGTTCTTCTCATGAATCTTCAACTGGCGTGATGCATAAGAAATCACTTTTTCTCGCATCAACACAAACTACCCGCACCCAAACCCTTCTTTGAAGCGTCGCAGTATGCAATGAAATGTATTCGCTTCCTTTCATGTAATGCAATATTGGAGGCACTGCACAACTTTTGCTTCAACAGTTGAAAAGCTGCTTCTTGTTTATCGCCCCAAACAAACTTGACCTTCTTTTGAGTAAGCTTAGTCATTGGTTTGGCGATCTTTGAAAACCCTTCAATGAATCTTCGATAGTACCCAGCAAGACCTAAAAATTGACGAATCTCCGTTGGTGACTTAGGAGATGTCCAATCCTTTAATGGTTCCATCTTGGCTGATCACATGAATTCCTTCACTATTATCGATCACGAGACGAGGAACTGTAACTTTAGGAATCCAAAATTCACATTTGGAAAACTTGGCATATAACTCCTCTTTCTTAAGCAATTCTAAGATTTGCTTAAGGTGTTTTTCATGTTCTTCCTTGTTCTTCGAATATATCAGAATATCGTCAATAAAGATAATAACGAATTTATCCAGATATGGTTTGCATACCCGATTCATAAGGTCCATGAATACGGCAGGTGCGTTTGTCAAACCCAACGGCATAACTTGGATTCGTAAGGCATAACGATTCTGAAGGCATCTTCGGATGTATTCTTCTCGAACCCTTAATTGATTATATCCTGACATTAAGTTCGAATTTCGAGTAGACACTCTAACCTTGAGCTGATCATAAATCATCAATTCTTGGGAGCGATACCGGTTCTTCACCGTTGTTTATTCAATTTCCCGATAATAACGCACATCCGAATGATCCATCTTTCTTCTTGACATACAAACCGGATCTCCCCCAGGGTGAGGAACTGGGTCTTATAAAGCCTTAGTCGGATAGCTCTTGTCAGTTGTTCAGATAACTCTTTCATTCGAAGCGCCAAACGATAAGGTGCCCGTAGCTAACAGGTGCAGCACCAGGTAACCAAATCAATTTGAAACTCCACGTGTCGAATATCGAGGAAGAACGCGGCAAGTTCTTCATTAAATACTTCAGAAAGATCTGAACAATTGGTAACGTCCTCAAGTCGCTTCCTTCTTCAGCCTTGTCTCAACCTCTTTTTTGTAGTAACATGTGCCGAGAAAGATAGGAAGCCGCCTTTTTCACATTACTTTCTGCGTTTATTGCAAAAAATGATGCTATAATCCGTGGTCACAATTCCTGGTTTACTTCCCATCAACCTGTATGATTAATGTTTTATTTTTCCAGAAATGCGAACTATCTTCTCGCACATCACAATGACAGCTTGGTATTTCGCTCAACCAATCCATAACCGATTATACATCAAAACGAACCAAGTTCTACTGCATTAAAGTTTACGTTGAATTGATGGTTTAGGAAGTTTAATAGTGCAACACTTACGTAATATGTTAACCAATTATCCTCCCATCAGCTACCTCCGAACATAATAATGATCTAGGTAGATGGCAGATGTCAATTTGGGAGCACAAAATGCAGTAGACAAAAACTTCGATCATCACCCGTATCAAACAAGATATAAGCATAAGCGGTTGTTTAGACAGAAAAGTACCCGCGAACGATGTTGTCTGGATTTGTCCCCAAAGCATTTCCAACCACATACATCCCTTCGCTGGAGCCCGGTCATTCCCAGCTTGATTACCATGTCGCCTTTGTTTGTTCTTCATTTTAGGACCAAACCTTTTTGAAGTGTCCCCTGAGCTCCGTCACATCAAAACAAGTAGGTTTCTGACCCGATCCGGTGCCCTTCTGGTTGTTAATGTTGTTGGCATTTCCCGTACCCCTACAGTCACGAGCGATGGTGACTGCAATAACTTGTTTGCATTTATAGCACTTTTGGGAGCACACAGACCATCATGGTGGTAATTGCATTTTGAGCATAGGGGTCTAGATCCCCCATATGGTTTCTTATCACCCGATCCAGCAGTGTATGCCCTGCCGGTGTTTTGCCTCTTGATTTGTTGTTGTTGTTGATTCTGACTATTTCGGGAAGTGTTTTCAAACTTCCTCTTGTTTTCAGCTTGTCTTTCCGCAATGGTATTGACTCTCTTGTCCATCAGTTCAGTGGCCATTTCAATAGCCTCTTGCATTTGTCTTTGTTTTGAATACTTACGGATGTTTATCCATGGATCATGTCGGGCAATCCCCCGACATACCTTTCAATTTTGTCTGACTCCTCAGGGAACATCCTCACACAGAGAAGTGCTAGTTCTTGAAAACGTTGGTTGTACTTGACCACATCCATACCTATCACTTTTCCAAGTTCCATAATTCAGCCTTCAAAGCTTCTTTCATTTCGGTCTCGTGGACAAAATTGTCAGTCAATCATCTTCTTAGAAGCCGACCCAAGTCATTGAATATGCAACCTCATGAGTAACAGTCATAACATGGGAATTCCACCATGTTAGAGCACTTGCTAAAAGAGTACAAGTAGAGAACTTGACCTGGTTTTCCACCGAGCAGTTGCTTATTCGGAAGACAGTCTCCATTCTTTCAAACCATTGGGTTAACTCAACCACTCCCTCAGTACCCTTGAAATACAAAGGTCTGCACTTCATGAAATCCTGGTAAGTGCACTCTCAGGCAACGCGTGTCCGGGATCCCCTGACATACCCGTTCCCGAGATAAAGGCCTATCAGTGTCATTCCTAGTTTGCGTCACGTGGCAGCCAGGCGCACAGACCCCATTGATCAACCATAGCTTTTTGGAGTTGGCATTGGTGACCGTAGTGGTGTTTTGTGGTTGCTGTTGGGGCTGGGGTTGTTGTTGTTGCCGGTGTTGACCTTGTGGCTCATTTTGGTGCCATTTTCTTTAATCACAAGAAAATACAATATCCGTTAGATTTCATAAAATCATAACCATGACATGACATATCCATGATAAATAAAGTGAGATCACATCACACAGTGAAATGTACAATTGAATTGTAATTAACAATGATATAACCAAATCGACATTCATTCATCACAAATTCGATTATAGACATGACATAATACCGACATGCCATATATAACAGGAAACATACAGAATGGTGTCTTGATACAAAATGAGGTTTAGATACAAAATGATCATACGTTTAGGTTACAAAATAAACATAATAACCTAAAGCCTTACTAGCCGGGATTAAACCCGTAATACTTAGTAGGCTATATACAAAATGACTAGCCATAACAAAGTCTAATCTAAGAACTGCTGCCAGTGTCCTCGGGTAGCCCTGGCTGTGCAGGACCCCCAGCGGGTCCCTGCTGTCCCTGTAATGCAGTAACCTGCCCCTGTAACGTCATCACCTGTCCCTGTAAGGCTGTCACCTGCCCCTGTAGTGTGGTGACTAGTCCCTGAAGTGGAATCGTCTCTCTCTGTAGTGTCTGCATAGCAGTCAAGGTCTGAATAAGCTGCTGCTGTCGAGTGCGATCAGCAGCTCTCAACTCTCTCATCTCCTCACGCCTCCTGCGGTCTGTCTCTAGCAAATCAGAAATCGCTCTCTGTCTCCTGTGGTCCGCTGACTGTAACTCTGTGATCTCTGACATCTGTGCATGAACTGTGGTGCGTAGGGAAATAACCTCTCCATGAGCAAGATCGCTAGCATCCATCGCTCGTCCCCAAGCCTCTCTAGACATCCCAGCCTCGGTCTCCATGAGCTGACGTGTATGTGCATGAGTACGTCGATCTCTAAACAACATATTGACCCGACCGGCCAATAACTGTCTCTGTCCCTGCTCATCATCTAGCCTGGTGTAGATCTCATCTGTATCTCGCCTAACCATAGACTCAAACTCTCTCATGTGTGCACCCAACTCTGTATCCGTACTAACTGGAGCTCCCTGTAAGGTCTCAACAATCTCATCCCATGAATCCGTGATCCCATAGCCAACATATCTCTCTGGGTCACGCCTGATCTGTCTGTCCATAGTGGCAACAAAGCCGTAATCTGCCCTAAGACCTCCAGCTGGTCTAGCAGCAGCAGCGGCGGAGCTCTCTCCTACCTCATACCCGGGACCCAGAGCGATACCTAACCCCATCCGAGGTGGTAGGTTAACCTCGGGTCTGTCCTCTCTACGACTGTCAGATGGTAACAACAATGGTGGAAATGAAGTAGGAGCTGATGTAGGCAAGGGTGGTGGTGCATCTGGTCTGGTGGGGGAGAGTATGAAGGGTGGTGGTAATGGTAGTGAATGGGAAGTAGCTGCAGCCTCAGCTCTCATCCGAATCGTGGCAGCTCGATAGCCCAATGATCGAATAGGACTAGGAGGTGGTGCTGTCAATACAGGTAGGGGTGGTGATACTGGTAAAGGAATCTGTGGTGGTGATGAAGACCATGGAGATAGTGGTGATGCTGGTGGGGAAGATATAGCAAGTAATCTGGCAACCTCAGAATCAGACCATGCTGGTACAGGTAATGGCTCTGGAATAGTAATCCTGGCTGTCATACGATATGCAGGGTGAGGTGGTGGTGTGGCCGCAGACTCATCAGTCTCAAACGGCTCAGTCTCCTCTGCAGACGGGACAGTAGCTGGTAAAGCAACAACTACAGGGTAGGCAGGAGCTGAGTGCTCCTCCTCCGCCTCCTCGTCAATCTCAACATCCATCTCATCATCCTCATCCTCCTCATCGGCATCGATGTCCATATCAGCATCCTCATCCTCCTCAATGTCCATCTCATCATCTCCGTCATCTCCTCCGTCAGCAGGATAGTCGATAGGATCCTCCTCAGGGTCCTCATCGTCATCCTCCTCCGGGTCTGCCTCAGGATCAGACTCCGGAACATAATCAGGTGACTGTGCCATAGGTGAGGCATCCTCAGCATACGGCTGGTCCTCAGCAACGATCTCATCATCAGCATGCTCTGCACCTGGAACATAATCTGGCGAAGGTGGTGCATGCTCTGGCTCCTCCGGGCCAGGCACATAATCTGGAGAGGGTGGTGCCTGAAGAGCGGCCTCCAAGTATGGGTCCTCTGGCATGTAAGGTAGCTCAAGTAACTCGTGATCATCGGCTCTAGGTGATCCGATGTCTGATAGATCCTCAAATGGGCTGGAAACCTCCGTGTGTGTAACCCCTGATTCATCCGAATCTGACATGACTGAATCTGAAAATTCAAAATAGCTTATATTAGTATTTAAATCTAAGGGAGTTTCTCCTCTAGGAGAAGAACTTAGTTTATTTGGTAGGCCAAATGAAGTAAAGAGAGGTAGAATTCTAGAAGCATATCGTTTAGAGTCTATTCTTCAACAATAAATTTCTCAACGTATGACTCCTTCTCATCACGATGGTATGTACCGTTACTATCACCCGCACT
>BQNB010014941.1:0-74158 GCA_026074375.1 Tanacetum coccineum
TTCTTAAGTACTGCCAACTAGATTCCGCATAGTTGACAGTATATCAGTGTTTCATAAAGGAATATCGATCCTACACATAAGTTATGTGCTTATGACTTCTATGTGAATATATGTGTTGCATGATTATTGGATCGACTGGGTACGCCTACCCTACTTTTGTGTGATTATTAGATCGGCTGGGTACGCCTACCCTAATTGTATATGATTATTGGATCGGCTGGGTACACCTACCCTAATTGTGTGTGATTGTTAGAGCGGATGGGTACGCCTACCCAAGTTTGTGTAAGGTCCTACCCTAATATAGTGTTCCAGCTGGTAGGCCCTTTAGGTGCGTAAGTGACATATAGTGATTGAATTGATGATTTGGTTTGCATATATATATTCACTGTCATATAGCACTATTCTCTACTGTTTTGAAGTATTGGCACAACTTTTAGGTTTAAGGTCAAACCTACGAGCTCACCAACATTATTGTTGACATTTTCGAGTATCATTTTCAGGTGAAGTGAAAGAAGAGTAAGTTGATGGTATGTGATAGTAGGCTTAGAAGTTTCCCTTGTAGATTTTTCATGTGAAGTCTTGCTTGCTTGTTTGTTTGATTTGGTATTTAGATATTTTAGTTTAAGATTGGATTTGGACCCTTGTGTGGGCATTTGGATTTGTAAGAGATTATGGATTTAGGTATGATTTGGGACATCACTGGAGATTGTTCGAGGTTGATGGTCTTCGTAACACTAGAAGTTTATGCATTGTAGTTTTCTCTATATTGTATCTTGTGTTATAATTGATCATTATGTGGCATTCCCAAGTTTCCGCCATTGTCGGGGTGTGACAGAAACATACGGCTCATTTAGCTCTCTTAAATAATTCCATAGTTTTTGATTTTATAAATATACAAGTGTTCAAGTATTGTTAGTAGTTATATCTAAGGTGGTTCAAGGTGTATCGAAAGCTTAGTTGGTAAATTAAACAAGGGTTTAATCAAGAAGAAAACTAGGGTTTTCATAGTTAGGGTTTCAATTTATGGTTTGATATCTAGGGTTTGATCTTGTGTTCTTCATCATCCTACACTCATCTAATGACTACTTAAACCCTAAACTTTCTAATTCTTCATTTACATATTTTATATACTTGTATTATGTTAATCACCACCTAGGGTTTGTTTTTATGATTTATAAAAACAAATTTATACACTTTAAATAAATATCGGGGTTGTTTAGATGCTACTGATTAAATTCAAAATTTTATAAAATGTGAATTAAGTAGTACATTTTATAAGGAATCCAAGCATATAAAGAACTCGATAAATCGAGCTATAACGAAGAAGTTAAGAATTTTACGAGTTCACGATAATTAAATATATAAAAGTGTTTTTATAAAAGTTATTTTATAAAAGTAGTTACTGAGGTAGTTACTGGTTTCAGATCTTGTGGTAATATTTTATATATATTATATATTATATATATATTTATATATTATATATGTATATTATATATTTTATAATATATAAATGTAATATTTATATATATATATATATATATATATATATATATATATATATATATTAACATGATAGATCTTTTCGATAGGAAATCGTGCATATAAAGAACTCTAAAAACCGAATTAAAACGAATGAGTTACGAGTTTTACAAGTTTTAAGTTTATAAAAATAGTTTTATAAACATTTTGAATTTACTGTTCAAACTCATATTTTTATAAAAATAGTGAACATGTTATTTGAATAGATTATTTCGTCACGATTTCATACATATAAAGAACACATGAAACCGAGTTAAAATGAGCAAGTTACGAGTTTCAAAGATTTCGGATAAATAGAAATACAAATACTAATTTATTTTTATAAATAATTTTCTGTAATTTTTTTAAAAATATAACATTCCGATGGAAATATAAAAAGTGGTTTACGAGTGTTTTCGAGTCCGTTTGGGCTATAAAAACATCAAGAAATATTGTCATACCATTTATATAATATTTATATACGTTTTTAACTTTATAAATATTATTTCATAAAACAATTAAACCATTTATATAATATCTTTATATAAACAATGAAAATAGCAAATCGAGTATTATTAACAAATAATCAATTGTTGAACAACAATAATATATTCTTTTCGGATACGAATACTTGGACATTTAATTAACAAGCGTGACTTAAACATTGTTTCAACTTTTTAAATTAAACAAAAACTAGTAGGTGGTGATGTAACTCTATAACTTGTGATATTGTATATTTATTAAATACATTATACTTATAGGACCTATAATTAATTAGGATGCATTCCGGATCGTTTGCGATGATTACTTTGTTGATTTTCCGATAATAACTACATTCACTAGAGGTGAGTTTATAGCCCATTTTTCACTTGTTTTACATTTACTTTACAAATTTTGGAGGAGAATACATGCTTGTTACAACTTGTTTACATATACATTTACAATCTCTTTTACATACTCTTCTACATACTTGTTTACATACTCGATTTCGTAACTCATTTATATACTCGGATACATGAACGTTTACAAACTCATTACATGATTGATTTCAAACTCTTTTTCATATCTCACGGTGAGATACGATACTTGTTTTTACTTATGGGCGCAAGTAGAATTAATTAAATCACTTCTTCGGATATTATATACCAAACAACACACACTTCTTCGGATATTGTATACCAAGCAATACACACTTCTTTGGATATTCTATACCAAGCAATACGCACTTCTCCGGATATTGTATACCAAGCAATACGCACTTCCCCGGATATTGTATACCAAGCAATACGCACCTCTTTGGATACTGTATACCAAGCAATACACCCTTTAAACAATTACGGTTCAATATTTATACATACATTTTTGTGACTATTATAAGGGTTAAAATGGTCATACACGCTTTACAAATCTTTGATTCTAACATTTTAACAAACGCATTTTGTGTGGTTCGTGTTTACATGCATTTTAAGAAAACCTATATATTTGAGTTTATGTGTTGCAAGTCTTGAATGGGCAGGACTAGTAACACAATAAATTTGTATATATAGTTTTTGTGATTTACATTTACATTTACATAAACCTATGAACTCATCAACTTTATGTTGACACTTTTAAGCATGTATTTCTCAGGGGAACAAGCTACTTGATATAACTGATGTGCATTGGAGTCCAAACATTACAAGATTTCTTTCAAACGACACATTTAGAGGTCGTTCTCTCATAGCTTATGCAAAGGTATTCATAAAGTAACGCTCCCGGACACTTATTTCGCTGCGACCCGATTTGGGGGTGTTAGAGATTGGTATTCAGAGCCAAGGTTATAGAGAACTAGGTTGCATATTTTACCTAGACTATAACCGTTTTCACAGACATTACATCACATCAAACTTTTTCAATGTGCATACACACTACTTGCTTACTTTCTTACATTACTTGCTTACGTGACTTATATATATATATATATATATATATATATATATATATATATATATATATATATATATATATATATACTTACCTTCTCTTGTGAATATTTTACACTTGTTTTATATAAAAGTTATTTATATAAATACTAAGACTTTCTCAAGACATTGTGAATGACGCGATGGTATTTGAAACTTTTTATGATTGTACATAATACCGTTTACATAACATTGAAACATATCACAGTCCGCCAATTCCATTAGTTACCTTACCATTCAACTTCAAGTTTGAACATCCGCCTCATTCTTTTGAAACATCTACGTCATCTTGTGACTCGTCCTACCTAGTGAAACCTAAGTTGGAACCATCATAGACTTTATTTCCTCTAATAAATTCACGTTATACTTCCTTTTACATGTTCGTTGTACTATGTGGCCGATTTAAATTATTTATCAAACTCAGGTGTCGTGAAAACTTCGTCAATTTTACTTTAATTCTGTACTTATTCATTCAAGCCATTCCTTAAAACTACTATTGTTCCTTAAATATTTTTACAACTACTT
The DNA here is from genome assembly GCA_026074375.1 of Tanacetum coccineum. Taxonomy (NCBI): domain Eukaryota; kingdom Viridiplantae; phylum Streptophyta; class Magnoliopsida; order Asterales; family Asteraceae; genus Tanacetum; species Tanacetum coccineum. Next base: position 4,005 of record BQNB010014941.1, read on the forward strand.
TATAAACCATTTTACTACCACATAATGAACTATTTCGTTGTGTTCCGTAAACTGTTTCCATGGTCAATTTACAAACTACTTTGTATCAGTTCACAAATAATTTGTTACCACATCATAAACTCCTTACTCTTACATTATGAACTGTCACGTGATTCCCCTAAAAACTATTTTGATATGACCTCATAAACAATTTCAGTATCGTCTCATAAACAAAGTCGATGTCATTAATAAACAATCTTACTATTGATTGATAAACCATCACTTTATAAACCATTTTACTATCATTGACAAACTGTTTTACCATCATTCAATAAACTAACATTTTATAAACTACTTACAATCTTTTCACGAATACCTTATGAATTACCTTCTTGGCATCTTATAAACTATTTTGTAATCATCTCAAAAACAACGTTACTATCACCTTATGAATCATCTTGTTCTTACCTTATAAAAACCATTTTTCATCACATAAATTATTTTACTATCACCCTATGAGTCATTTAGCTATTGTCTTGTAAACTATCTTATGGTTATCTCTCAAATCATTTTGTTGTCATCCTATTAACTGCCTTGTTTTTCCATCTTGTGAATTACCTTCTCACATTGTAAACCATGTTGATAATACTTTATGCATAACACTATTTTGACGAAAATGAGCATCGCATCGTTAGCCCTCAAATATACATAGCCTGATCACCTATGTATAATTCAGGAAGGACCATGCCATGCTGAGAGTAGTCACCATAAAACTTTTTTCAATAATCCATTTTCTACTTACATCATTAAAAAGCAAAGTTTTGTGTTCGTATTCATAAAACGCGTTTACTTCGGGAAACCAAATTAGTAACCATAGCAACTAAGTAAACTTTTACACCATCTTACTGTAAAGTTGACATCATCTTATACCAAATCTTAAGCCAAGAAGTCAAAGACGCATTGTTAGCCACCCTAGGACAATCCGTCGGCAAATATAACCACCATTAAAGAATTGAAACCCACACCTCTTCACCAACACCATTTCGGAAGGCAACTCAACCTGAATTTCAGGACTAAATTATTTTAACATGGGGTGAATATAACAACTCACATTTTCACACCTTTTTATGTCAATAAATATCCAATTATTTATTTTAAACTTTTGCGCGTTTACTTTTAATTTCCAACGTTTAGTTAAATCGCGTAAACTAAAAATCAACATTCAACGTAAACGGGCATCAAACAAGTAAAAGTTTATGTCAAGCAGGTGTTATATAATTTTTACAAGGATAATTTATAACATTTCATATTTTATTTTTATTGGTTACGTAAAACGTCTACGTTTCGTGATAAAATACATTTAAGCATACACGGAAGCACCAATACCCATTTGTACTCAAACAAATACCCACTTTTATACCCAATACATAAAAATTATATCATTTTACTATAATAAACCCACTAGGGTCGGATCTAATAAGAAAAACACAAGACCAACTTTCAAATTTTACTTCCAAAGTATTAAGCACATGTTTAAACCCACCAAGTACACCTTGAACCAAGTTTTTAGAAATTTGCACATCAATGTACCCTCCCCCTCTTTCTAGCCAATCCCTCCTCCTAGGGAGGAGGAGAGGTCTTACACCATGTACCCTAAACCACTCTTAGCTCATGGTTTTGTATATTACTTCTAGTGTAAAAGGAACTTCCTAGTAAGACATCACACACACATCATTTGCAAACTAAAATCAAACACACAAACTCTCTCCAACACCAAAACACATGGCTCATTTAGCTCCTCAAATAATTTCATAGGTTTTGATTTTATAAAGATACAAGTGTTCAAGTATTGTTAGTAGTCATATATAAGGTGGTTCAAGGTGTATCGGAAGCTTGGTTGGTAAATTAAACAAGGGTTTAATCAAGAAGAAAACTAGGGTTTTCATAGTTAGGGTTTCAATTTAGGGTTTGATATCTAGGGTTTGATCTTGTGTTCTTCATCATCCTACACTCATCTAAGGTCTACTTAAACCTTAAAATTTCTAATTCTTCATTTACATATTTTATATACTTGTATTATGTTAATCACCACCTAAGGTTTGTTTTTATGATTTATAAAAACAAATTTATACACTTTAAATAAAAATCGAGGCTGTTTTGATGCTACTGAATAAATTCAAAATTTTATAAAATTTGAAACCTACTATATAAAATAGTACAATTTATAAGGAATCCAAGCATATAAAGAACTTTAAAAACCGAGCTATAACGAAGAAGTTATGAATTTTACGAGTTTACGATAATTAAATATATAAAAGTGTTTTTACAAAAGTTATTTTATAAAAGTGGTTACTGTTTCAGATCTGGGAGTAGTATATATATATATATATATATATATTACGATGATAGATCTTTTCGATAGGAAACCGTGCATTTAAGAACTCTAAAAACCAAATTAAAACGAATGAGTTACGAGTTTTACAAGTTTTAAGTTTATAAAAATAGTTTTATAAACATTTTGAATTTACTGTTCCAACTCAGATTTTTATAAAAATAGTGAACATTTTATTTGAATAGATTATTTCGTCACGATTTCAAACATATAAAGAACACACGAAACTGAGTTAAAATGAGCAAGTTACGAGTTTTCAAGGATTCCGGATAAATAGAAATACAAATACTAATTTATTTTTACAAATAATTTCCTATATTTTTTATAAAAATATAACATTCTGATGGAAATATAAAAAGTGGTTTACGAGTGTTTTCGAGTCCGTTTAGGCTATTAAAACATCAATTAAATATTGTCGTATCATTTATATATTATTTATATACGTTTTTAACTTTATAAATATTATTTCATAAAACAGTTAAACCCTTTATATAATATAATTATATAAACAATGAAAATACTAAATCAAGTATTATTAACAAATAATCAATTGTTGGACAACAATAATATATTCTTTTCGGATGCGAATACTTGGACACTTAATTAAAAAGCGTGACTTAAACATTGTTTCAACTTTTTAAATTATACAAAAACTAGTAGGTGGTGATGTAACTCTATAACTTGTGATGTTGTCTAGATATTAAATACATTATACTTATACGACCTATAATTAATTAGGTTGCATTTGGGATCGTTTTCAACGATTACTTTGTAGATTTTGCGATAATTACTACTTTCACTAGAGGTGAGTATACAGCCTCTCTTTTACTTGTTTTACATTTACTTTACAAATCTCGATGAAGAATACATGCTCGTTACAACTTGTTTACATATACATTTACAATCTCTTTTACATACTCTTCTACATACTTGATTTTGTAACTCATTTATATACTCAAATACATGAACGTTTACAAACTCATTACATGATTGATTTCAAACTCCTTTTCATATCTCACGGTGAGATACGATACTTGTTTTTACTTATGGGCGCAAGTAGTATTAATTAAATCACTTCTTCAGATATTGTATACCAAGCAATACACACTTCTTTGGATATTGTATACCAAGCAATACACACTTCTTCGGATATTGTATACCAAGAAATACACACTTCTCCGGATATTGTATACCAAGCAATACGCACTTCTCCAGATATTATATACCAAGCAATACGCACTTCTTCAGATATTGTATACCAAGCAATACACCCTTTAAACAATTACGGTTAAATCTTTATACATACATTTTTGTGACTATTATAGGGGTTAAAATAGTCATACATGCTTTACAAATCTTTGATTCCAACATTTTAACAAACGCATTTGGTGTGGTACGTGTTTACATGTATTTTAAGAAAACCTATATATTTGAGTTTATGCTTTGCAAATCTTGTATGGGCGGGACTTGTAACACAGTAAATTTGTATATATAGTTTTTGGGATTTACATTTACATAAACCTATGAACTCACCAACTTTATGTTGACAGTTTTAAGCATGTATTTCTCAGGTGAACAAGCAACTTGATATAACTGATGTGCATTGGATTCCAAACTTTACAAGATTTCTTTCAAATGACACATTTAGAGGTCGTTCTCTCATAGCTTGTGCAAAGGTATTCATGAAGTAACGCTCCCAGACACTTATTCCGCTAGGACCCAATTTGGAGGTGTTACAGTATGTGTATGTGATATTTGGATGAAAAGTGAAATGAAGTGAGGTTGAAGATGATGATTATAAGGTGAATGTGGTGAAGTGTTTTGCATAATGGTTCTTGAATTATATGGGGGTTATGTTTTATCCTAAGGTTTAAAATCACATTTAAGATCATATAGCATGGACATAAAATAAAATGGGAAAAAAAATTCATGAATGAGCTATTGTACGTATAAAAAAAGTCCCTTATTCCCTTTGGCGACTGTGGCGACTAAACAAAAAAAACCCTAAATCGCTTCTTGCAACCTGATCGATCTTATCAATTCCTCAACGATTGTATATAGAGCTTTAACATTCTTTGTTAATTCACTATATTCGATCCATTTTAGATTGTTAATATTGCTAGGATTTCTGACTGTGTTTTTTAGAGTTTTCCTTCAATCACATTGGGTTCGTTTGTTTTGTGCTTAAGTGAATCATTATCTATTGGTATTGTTAGGTGTTGTTAAGAATTGGCTACGGTTGAAATCCTAATTCAGTTTAGGTTTTTTTTAATTGGTTCGTTACTACTATCATGGCCTGGTTGTTATTGTTTGTACGTAGGGTGTGAATGTGTTGGGAATGATGTGATAACCGGTAATATTTTTCAGGGCTAAGTATTATAAAATATTATAGTTTTTGGAGTCTTTTGATCTTGTCAGTTATCTTGATGAAAGCTAAAAAGTTGACTTCTGTTGTCTATTTTGAGTATAAGCGGTTTCGGTTTAGTCGGGAATTTGATGAAGTGTGGAGTTCGCAAATGAATCATTATTCGTTTCCCTGTTTTAAAGTGGTTTTGAGGTTTTCGGTGCTTTCCGAGAAGTTTTCCCGCGTTTAGCGAAAAATCGTCACGCAGCGCGTACCGGCACGGCAGTTTATATAAGTGTAGAGATTTATGAGGTTGGTAATGTGTTAATGGGTTTATTTATTTAATAAATTCATAATATTGAAATAACGTCAATTTAAATTGTAAATCGTGAGTGTGAGATTTGAAAGTTATAAGAAAAACAGTTGTTTTTGTGAATTTCGGTAAAAGACTGTAACGGTCGTAAAAAGGTGAAATTTCGGGTGAATATAATGAATGAGCAAGGTTCGGTTGAGTTTTGTCAAAAATTCATGTTTTCGGTTCGGAGTCAGTCGATAACGGCTCAAAATGGATTTTTGTAGCTATTTAAGGTGACAAGTGTTGTATGAATAATTCAGGTTTAAGGAAAAATGATTTTGAACGCAATGAAAATGATAACTAAGTTTGGGTGACATTTTAAATAGATAAAAATTTAGCTTTTAAGTGATCCCGACACAAAAAGGAAGACCCGAGACCCTCCTAGGAGGATCCATTTTCGTTTAAGAAACATAACAAGTAGATACAAGATGGGCCATTTTTGAGCTAGTAAGTCCCCCTTTAGTACACAATATTCCACCACCTTAATTCCCATTTTTCACATACATGCCATTATTTTGAAAAAAAACACAAAAACTCTCTCATCTTTTTTCTCTCTATATCCGGACCGCACCACAAGGGAGAAGAAAAACCAAAAGTTTTGAGATTTTTGCTAGGAACAACGGGTTAAGATTTTTATTATTGGTTGATTAACTAATAGTTTCGGTTTGTTAGAAACAAGGTTTTAGTCCTGTCCTGACGCGCATTCCCCCCCCCCGAAAAAATTTTTAATTCCGAACCAAGCTCATCTAAAAGAAAGTTTTTTATAAAAATTTTGAATTTAAGATTTAGTACTTTTCGTGATCATGGTTGATGTCTTAAAGCAAGTTGTACAAGTTGATCCGCCAAAAAGGATCAAACTTTTGAACTCAAAAATGAAAAATAAAAAAATGCGTGTATTATGCGTCGGCTTAAAAAGAAAAGGAAGAAAACGTTTTTGAGTTTAAATAAAATGGTTGTTGTGGTAATTTTTTCGTTTTATAAAAATGCTTATAAAGAGCCTTTAATTTGGGAAAGTTTTTGCTTATCAATAAAGCTAGGATATAGCTATTTGGGCTTAAAATGATTTTGGTATGGGTTGTTTTGTTGGACTAGCCCATCAAGGGTTGCGTCCGGTTTGTTTTGAGCCCAACTAGGGTGCGTTTGGTTGGTCACGGCCCAACAAGGGTCCGTTTTCGGTCTGGTTTCCGGCCCAACTTGGAGGTCCGTTTGTGTATTCGGTTTGGGTGGTCCAATTTTGGGCTACGGCCCCAATTGACATTTTGTGCTTATTTTCGCTATTGAATTTGGCCTTATATTAAGCTTATAGCTAAATGGAATTTTGCTTAGTTCCGGATTTAGCTTATTTTTGATTTCGGCTTATTTGAGCTTGAATAATATATATAAAATATATATACATATATATATATCGGCTTATATATATATATATATTCGGCGTATTTTGAAGGTTATGGCTTATTGTTGGGGTTACCGGCTTATATATATATAATAGTATAAGCTTATAGCTTATTGATTCGGCTTAATGGGCTTAAGGCTCATTGAGTTTGATTTGTATTTTGGGATATATAAAAAGAAGTATGGAATAAGTTTCGCTATCGGGCTAAGTATTTTGGACCTTGATGGACCATATGACCCAATGTAAATGAACTAAAGAAAGTTGTGTTGGACTAAGAGGAGGACTTTTGTTGGACTTGTCAATTGTGAAGATGTTATTTTGCCACGGTTTAATAAATCATGTCAATGGTATTGATATTGTGTTTGTCGGAAAAACGTCGGATTTGTGAAAATTGTTTTGGATAAAAGTTTAATACCTTGGAAAAGTCATAAGGACGTGCAGGTCATGCCGAATTTTTGAAAGGATTATATACTTAGAGTTTTGCTAAAAAGAGATAAAATTTTCAATGTTTTAACAATAAATAGTTATTTAACTAGAAAATTTAATACAATACGAAAGTTGAAATTTCTCAAATTTTTTCTTAAATATTTACTATTTATAACCGTTGTGTCGATTTTAATTGAGGAAATGGAAGGGAGAATCTTAAAGAAGATTAAGTGTTGAGGTAAAAGCCTTTGAACATATTTAATGACGAAACATTATACCCCGTTAGCCCGATTATAATAATAAAATATTATTATTTTATTTAAATTATCAAGTATTCATGTACATATATATATTTAAATATAAATGTAGATTATTTATCTTTGGCTTTTGAGCTCTTGCTCATTCCTTTTCGTTAGTTTTTCACGGAGTATTTTGGTTGAATGTATCGTTTAGAAATTTAGGGTGTTGGGGTTTGTTGTATTGGTGTCACACTTTGCCCAAGTGTTTTTGAGTCGTTTTCGTGTAATTACCACACAACCATAATACGAGGTAAAGTTTTGATAACAAGATAAATTCTTGGTAACAAGACGGCGGTTTTTGTAATGAGTTAACGGTATGAGATAACGAGATTGGAATTATATGAATTTGGAATAGAATTTTAGGATGAAAATGAGGATTTGCGTGAGTGAAGGCGAACACTTGTACAATAAGATAATTTTGGACGAGTATTGATATAGTGAGTATATATATTAGGTCATTGCCGGGTACATTGTACGCTTACGTAGAGATTTATTGTGTCATGCTTTATTTGTGATTGTGCGGTTGCTTTGATTGTTGATTGAGGTGAGTTCTCGTAGCCCCACTTTTTACTGGTTTTTCTTTTAGGGGAAAATGATACTCAAATGTGTTTTCAAATGTTTTGAATTGATCTGTGCGAAATGTGATTTTGTTTTTGGGACAAGTTATGTGCTTATGACTGCTATGTGAATATTATGTGATGCATGATTGTTTGGATTGGATGGGTACGCCTACCTAGTATTTGTGTGATTATTGGAGCGAATGGGTACGCCTACCCAGGTCTGTGTGTGGTCCTGCCTTAATTTTAGTGCTCTAGCTGGTAGGCCCTTTAGGTGCGTAAGTGACATATGGTTATTGATTAGCGATGATGCTAAGGTTATTTGCATATATTCGCTGTCATATAGCACTATTATCCACTATTGATATATTGGCACAATTTTTGGGTTTAAGGTCAAACCTACTAGCTCACCAACATTATTGTTGAAGTTTTCGAGTATCATTTTCAGGTGTGGCAAATCAAAGGTATGTGATTGGTATTGGAAGAGAAAAGATGTAACCCAAGGGGACTGGGTAGAGATGGACCTGGTTTTGACTTATGTTAAGATGTTAACTTGTAATGTTCTGTAAAACATCACTTTTATGAATGTAAATTATAAAGTGTATGATCTTGTATCTTGTGCAATGAATGGTATCGTCGCATCCCATGTTTCTGCCATTGACGGGGTGTGACAGATTGTTATCAGAGCCAAGGTTATAGAGAATGCCGGTTTTTATAAAATAAAAACGCATATAACCAGAAAGTGAAGTCTATTTTAGTAAAACCTCAAACATGGCGAAAGTTAAATAACCCGAGTAGTTCATCGTATTATTCCTAAACTACACATAGTCTGATCAACTATGCTTAATTCAGGAAGGACTATGAAATAATGGGGTTAGTTTTCTAAAGTTATGTTAGGGGAGGGAAGGGATGACTTGTACAATAAGATAATTTTGTACGAGTATTAATATAGTGAGTATATATATTAGGTCGTTGCCGGGGACATTGTGCGCTTGCGTAGAGATTTATTGTGTCCTGCTTTATTTAAGATTGTGCGTTTGCTTTGATTGCTGATTGAGTGTGATGTTCTCGTACCAGCCCCACTTTTACTGGTTTTCCGTTGGGGGAAATGTACTCAAATTGTTTTAGAAATGATTTTGAATTGATTTGTGGAATATTGTTTTGTTTTGATAAGATACGTTTTAATGACATGCTATATGAATATTATGTGTTGTATGATTGTTTGGATCGGACGGGTACGCCTACCCAATATTTGTGATATTATTGGATTGGATGGGTACGCCACCCAGTTATTTGTGGATTATTAAGCGAATGGGACGCCTACCCAGGTTTGTGTGTGGTCATAGCCTCAATATTTTTTTTTTTATTTTTTTTAGTGCTACCAAGCTAGTAGGCTCTTTAAGTTGTAAGTTACATCTGGTTTATTTGATTAGCGGTGATGTTAAGGTTGTTTAATATATTCGACTTCATATAGCACTATTGTCCCACCTAGTTTGAAAATATTGGCCACGAAAACCCTTTATTTTTTTTTGGGTTTAAGACAAACCTACGAGCTCATCAACATTAATTGTTGAACGTTACAAGTATCATTTTCAAGTGTGTCACATCAAAGGTATATATATGTATTGGCAGAGAAAGGGTTTAACCCAAGTGTGGAAATGGGTAGAGATGGACGTGGTTTTGACTTATGTTAAAGATTTAACTAGTAAAGTTTCTGTAAAACTTCAGTTTTAAATGAATGTAAATTATAAAGGTATGATCTTGAATCCTTGTGTGAAGAATGGAAAATCGACGCATCCTGTTTTCCGCCAGGTGATGTGGTGAGACAGATTGGTATAAGAGCCAAGGTTATAGAGAATGCCGGTTTTAAATAAAATAAAAAGCGCAACTATAACCAGAAAGTAAAGTCTATTTTAGTAAAACCTCAAACATGGCAAAAGTTAAATAACCCGAGCAGTTCATGGTATCATTCCTAAACTACCCATAGTCTGATCAACTATGCTTAATTCAGGAAGGACTATGAAATGATAGGGTTAGCTTTCTAAAGTTATGTTAGGGGAGGGAAGGGATGTGTGAGTAATGTGACCACCTGAAAATGATAGGATGTAAAGTGATAAGAACACTTGCGAGTGTTGAGATTGAGATGTGTTGATTTTAGGATTGCTATGCTGCCTTAGTAGTAGTAGTGTGCGATGCCTAGAGAGTGTAAGTAAAAATCATCGCGAGTAGCGATGATTGATTGTTTGGTGTTGGCCATGCTTGCCTTAGAGTAGTGCGTGTTTTGCTTGAAATTTTTATGGAATCGCTAGGAAGCGACTGATTTGGTAATTTCTTTGATGGATATGTGTTTTATGTGTTGACCAGTCGTGCCTGAATCGGATACGCACTTGGTTGTGATTGTTATGTTTCAGTTATTTTTTCCCGTTATATGTTAATATATATATAATGATATATATATGTATGTATATATATAGTTACGAACGTCTAATTTCAAACGTTATGATGATTTGTATATGTAAGCAATAATGATGCTGATAATTTGGATAAAAATATTTTAAACTTATACCCTTTTACCGTGTTATCACAGGATGTCTACCCCAGTATTTGTTAAACCGGAGAGTTCCACCCAGGCTGACGGAGTTCAAAGCTCTCGAGTGCTCATGCCACTTCCTGAGGATCCTTATGAGGCTATTAGGCAGGCTTATATAGATGGGACAGACACTGAGTTCGAGCCTTTGGAGGACCCCATTAATACTGAGACACCTGAGTCACCTCTCGCTATAGCACCACCTATACCACTATCTGAGAGTACCCCACCCGTTTTGGTTCCTATTCTCCGCAGGACCGCACGTATGGCTATGCACGTTCCACATGCGATGTCATCAGGCCTCTCTAAAGGTATGGCAGAGGTGGCAGCTATGACTGAGTCTGCGTTCCGTAAGAGGTTTCGGTCCTCTTACAAGAGTTCGCCATCTATGTCGCCACCAGACCTTCCTTCGCGGAAGCATTATCATGGTACGTTTGAGTTAGTAGAGGATAGTGGGGAGGATGATGATGAGGAGGATGAGAAGATAGAGGAGAGTATGGATTCTGACAGTGTAAGTGAGGACGCAAAGGACGAAGGTCCTACTGCAGAGGATGAGGGCCCCAGTATGGATGATGAGGGTTATGGTTTAGATGATGAGAGTCGTGGTATTGACGAAGAGGGTCATAGTGTAGAGAGTGATGGACTTGGTTTAGAGGAGGAGGCGGAGGCTGTACCTGGGGGTCAGCAGCAGGTAGCTCCGGTTGTAAGGAAGAATGTGAGCGCGCCTTTAGGACCTGGGTATGGAGCATTGAGGCGCCGTGAGTTAGCATTAGAGGAGGGTGTGAAGTGCCAATGAAACGGATCTTCTTTAGCCTGTTAAAGCTTAGTTAACTTGGATAAATCCAAACTAACTATATGAGAAACTATGATTGTGAATACTACAAGTTATGCGGAATCTAACTTGCAATAATAAGAAGAACAATGAATACTAAACTTGAATATATTGATTGCAAATATTCTGTCTAGGTTACAGAATAACTAACTATAATTTGATATGTGTTTGCTATGAAAATTGATATCTCTAACTATGCTGTAGGGTTCCTTTTATACACTAAGGAAACCCTAATGGGCTTACAAAACGCGTCAAGTGATCATGCATATCTATTCCTAATATAACTCATGCATATCACTTTAGCAGTACTAACTATATAATACTAACAATATAAAATATGAACTAACAGTACTAACTAAACTGGCAGTACTAACATTTGTACTGGCAGCACTAACTATTATAACTAGCAGTACTAATGACTTAGACTATTTTCTAAGTTCTTCAATAACAGCATCAAGTTGAACCAGCAGTACAAACTTCCAAAGCTAGCAGTATTAAATTGAATCAGCAGTACTAAGTTGTAGAAGTCCATAATTCCCAACAATCCTCCCCTAAACTTGTGATTTATCTCTAAATCAGCAAGTTTCTTTAGTATAAGCATCTTGACTACCTGGAGGATGTATCCAAACACTTCTTCATTCTTCTAGCTGTGACTTGATAAACTTGAGAAGCTCAAATGCCATTGAAGATTAACTTTCTTCTAGTCTTCTTATAAAATCCCTTAACTCTCATAGAAAGCATCACCACCTGCCATTTAAGGTCCATTTCTTCCAAATCATCATGATCAATCTGCTCTAGGTCTTTATCATCCAGTTGTGGACTATTTGACTGATTAACAAAGAATGAGAACATTAGATCATCAGTATATGATGATGAAGAGGCTTGTCCCTGAGAATTATGGCCTGATGCAGTAGAAACACTATTAGCAGTATTAACTTCATTATTGCTGCTAGTGTCTTCTATAGAGAGAAAGGCCACATTTTGAGAGTTTGAAGATGATTCATAGGAACCTTTGATATCCGCTTCAAACACTTTTAGGTTATTGTATAGATCATCAATATCCAAATCTTTGATACCATCTTTGTTCTTCATAATCAAGGCTACATTGTTCCATGATTAAAGTAGAGCTCTTAAAAATTTCTGATTTGCATCTTCATTAAGAATAGCTGCACCATGAACTTCTAGAAGGCTGATAGGTTTTTGAAACATATCATATGCTTTATCCAAGCCTTATGTGTCAGATACAAAAAAGTTTTCAAATTGTTGCTTCAAAACAGTCTTCTGCATCTTCTTAGATTTAACATTGCCACCAAATCTACTCTTAATAGCAGCCCACATAGACTTTGCATCATTTATTTCATGGAACCTCAGTTGATACTCATCAGGAATAGCCAAAAGCAAAATAATTTTAGCTTTTCTTTCTCTTTGTCTTTGTAATAGTGCTTGAGCAGTCTTTGGAGGTACTTCAGTTTCAATACCTTTTTCATCAGTTGTTACTTGTATAGGACCATCACCATTCAAGATCACTTGCCACAAACTATAATCTGTGTTAGTGAGATACTGCTCCATCCTCATGCTCCAAAGGGTATATTCACCCTTCTTGAGCATAGGAAGTTTTACAGTAGACACCATTTGAGGAGATTCTACTGGTGCTATTTGTGTTGTAGGTTCTTCACCAGACATTATGTATTATAGGAAAAGATCTAGATCTGATAAAGTTCTTCTTATTCAGAGTTTCTCTATAAGCTCTGATACCACTTGTGAAGTCCAAATGAAACAGATCTTCTTTAGCCTGTTAAAGCTTAGTTAGCTTGGATAAATCCAAACTAACTATATGAGAAACTATGATTGTGAATACTACAAGTTATACGGAATCTAACTTGTAATACTAAGAAGAACAATGAATACTAAACTTAAATATCTTGATTGTAAATATTCTATCTAGGTTACAGAATAACTAACTATAATTTGTTATGTGTTTGTTGTGAAAATTGATATCTCTAACTATGCCGCAGGGTTCTTTTTATACACTAAGGAAACCCTAATGGGCTTACAAAACGCGTCAAGTGATCATGCATATCTATTCCTAATATAACTCATGCATATCACTTTAGCAGTACTAACTAAATAATACTAACAGTACAAAATATGCACTAATAGTACTAACTAAACTGGCAGTACTAACATTTATACTAGCAGCACTAACTATTATAACTAGCAGTACTAATGACTTAGACTATTTTCTAAGTTCTACAATAACAGCATCAAGTTGAACCAGCAGTACAAACTTCCAAAGCTAGCAGTATTAAATTGAATCAGCAGTACTAAGTTATAGAAGTCCATAATTCCCAACAGAGGGTGTTGTATACAGTACGTTTGAGGTCGAACAGGGTTCTGGATCAGCACCAGAGTTCGAGAGACATGAGAGGATGTTAGCATTTAGACAGCCCACACTTACCACATGTACAGACCCAGAGGACGGTATGATTTATATTGATATTCCTGATTACCCACCACCAGCACCACCTGTACAGACACCACCTTCACCCGAGTGAACATCTGGTTCACTTCCCATTTCTCCATTACCATCTGATGATCCATCACCCATTTCATCACCTATGATACCTTTGACTATACCATCTCCTGTAGCTACACCCGCTACAATTGAGACTGAGGGATTTCTGATTGAGCTGGGAGATCAAGTTCAGATGCAGGGGGAATTGATTAGTGATCATGCAATACGATTAGAGGAGTTATCGCCTGCTCTATTTGAGAGGTACGATAGGGACATAGGAGAGTTATTCACTAGGTCGGGGGCGGTTAGGGATGAGATTTTCTCCTAGAGGTACCGGTTTAGGAGTTTGGAGTACGAGTAGGAGAGGGTCGCAGTAACATTCAAAGCGATATGGAGGTCAGTGTTAGCCCTTGAGGTTTGGGCAGGTCAGACGGATGACCAGAGAGCATCCCTGTGGCATGCCATCAGTGATGTGCAGGGAGAGAACCGGGATTTACGGTTACAACTTGCAGAGGAGAGACGTGCACGATTAGAGTTGACTGAGGTTGTTAACGGTATGAGGAGAGGGCAGAAGCCTAAAGGTGGTGCGTAGGATATATGAGGTTTGGATTAGCAATTATGTATATATATATATCACTAAATCAGGTAGTATCGGTTAGTGACGGTTATGATTAGGAAAGTTTCTTTTTTTGTAATGGTGGTTATGGCGGATCACTCTAGTTACTAGGTGATTTGTATTTAAGCCGTTTCATATTAGTGAAGGAAATTTTGTTTGATCTTCGTAGATAGCAGTGTTTTGTGTTGTTTCGTGTTAGTTTGAGAGCGCAGTTTTGCTCGTGTATGAGTGCATTGCATTTGGTTGCTCGTGGTAGAGCGGATACCCACACCTTTATTAGGTGGTGGCGTGCGATGTATTTAGTGTATTATGTAAGCTTGAAATGTATTCGGGCTGACTGATTTTACCATCTGTTAGGAGATATTGTAGGAAGGTATTAGACCGTGGATGGTCGCAGAAAGTATTGGAAAGAGTTATTGTGATGGGTTTGGAAACCTGATCATACGTTTGACTGTGTGAGTTTTTGAGAGGTAATTTGACCTACCCGAGTAAGGTGAGAATTAAGACACCTATTGAGTAGGATTGAGTTGAAATAGTTTAAAGCATGTGACGATGTGGTATAGATTTTGGAACGGCCTTTCTAGGATAGGTAGAGCCGAGATGGTTGACCAAGTAAGGTTTGCTTGGGGATTTCTGAGTGTGTAAGTATTGGTATAGTAGAGTGTGAGTCATGTTGTGTAGGACCTATACCCCATGGGGTTAGTCCCGTTGGTTGTATAATTAGAAAGATTTAGCAATGCCAATTTTGATAGATTTTCCATCACGTCAAGGACGGGATCATATAATGACACCCGACTGAGGCAGTGAGACCTAAAATAGAGATATTGTGAAGCTAAGAGGTAATATGAGAAATTATCATGATGTTGTGAGCAGATATGAATTGACTGTGAGAAAGTATAGGAATGGACTGTGAAAGACTTAGTCTTTAGGGGGATCATAAGAAACCTTGTTTGAAAAGACTATACCTTAGTGATTGATGTGATCCTTTGATGAATGGAATTTCCTGTTAATGACGTGAGTTGATGATTTGAGATTGAATTTTAGGGAAAAATTCCTTTAAGGGGGTGAGACTGTGATAACCGGTAATATTTTTCAGTGCTAAGAATTATAAAATATTATAGTTTTGTATGTTGGAGTCTTTCGATCTTGTCAGTTTGCTTGATGGAAGTTGAAAATTTGACTTCTGTTGTCAATTTTGCATATAAGGGGTTTCGGTTTAATCGGTAATTTAATGAAGTGTGGAGTTCGTAAATGAATCATTTATGATTCGTTTCCCTGTTTTAGAGTGGTTTTGAGGTTTTTAGTGCTTTCTGAGAAGTTTTCCCACGTTTAGCGAAAAATCGTCACGCAACGCGTACCAGCACGACAGTTTATATAAGTGTAGAGATTTATGATGTTAGTAATGTGTTAATGGGTTTATTTATTTAATAAATTCATAATATTGAAATAACGTCGATTTAAATTGTAAATCATGAGTGTAAGATTTGAAAGTTATCAGAAAAACAGTTGTTTTTGTGAATTTCGGTAAAAGACTGTAACGGTCGTAAAAAGGCGAAATTTTGGGTGAATATAAGTTTCCAACCTATATTTTGTGATTTAAAGTGTTTTTAAATGAATGAGCAAGGTTCGGTTGAGTTTTGTCAAAAATTTATGTTTTCGGTTCGTAGTCAGTCGATAACGGCTCAAAATGGATTTTTGTAGCTATTTAAGGTGATAAGTATCGTATGAATAATCCAGGTTTATGGAAAAATGATTTTGAACGCAATGAAAATGATAACTAAGTTTGGGTGACATTTTAAATAGATGAAAATTTAGCTTTTAAGTGATCCCGATACAAAAAGGAAGACCAGAGACCCTCCTAGGATCCATTTTCGGTTAGAAAAGAACAAAGAGAGACAAGATGGCTATTTTTAAGCTAGTATGTCCCCTTTAGTACCTATATTCCACCACCTTATCCTATTTTCACATACATGCATCATTTTGAAAATCAAAACACAAAAACTCTCTCTCTTTTTCTCTCTATATCTGGCCGAACCACAAGGGAGAAGAAAAACAAAAGTTTTGAAGATTTTACCAAGAACACGGGTTAAGATTTTATTATTGGGTTGATAACTAAAAGTTTTGAGTTGTAAAAACAAGGTTTTAGTCTTTCACGCACGTCTCGATCGAACCAAGCTCATCAAACAAGTAAGTTTTTATTAAACTTTGAATTTAAGTTGTACTTTCGTGATTATGGTGACGTCTAGACGCTAGTTGTACAAGTTGATCGCCAAAAAGATCGAAACTTGAAATCAAAAATGAAAAAAGGGGTGTTTATGCGTTGGCTTAAAAAGAAAAGGAAGAAAAGGTTTTTGAGTTTAAATAAAATGGTTGTTGTGTTAATTTTTCGTTTTATAAAAATGCTTATAAGAGCTTATTTGGAAGTTTTGCTTATTCAATAAGCTAGGATATAGCTTATTTGGGCTTAAATGATTTTAGTATGGGTTGTTTTGTCGGACTAGCCCATCAAGGGTGCGTCCAGTTTGTTTTGAGCCCAACTAGGGTGCGTTTGGTTGGTCATGGCTCAACAAGGGTCCGTTTGGTTGGTTTCGGCCCAACATGGGTCCGTTTGGTTTCGGTTTGGGTGTTAATTTGGGCTCGGCCCAATTGACTTAGGCTTATTTTCGCTTATTGAATTTGGCTTATATTAAGTTTATAGCTTAATGGATTTTGGCTTATTCGGTTTTAGCTCATTTTGATTTCAGTTTATTTGATTCGCTTATTTTGAGCTTATCTATATATATATGATATATTATATAGTATGATATATTAATATTATATATATATATATATATAATAATATAAATTAAATTATATATAATATATATATCGACGTATTTTGAAGGTTATAGGCTTATTGTTGGGTTACACGGCTT
Source organism: Tanacetum coccineum (assembly GCA_026074375.1). Lineage (NCBI taxonomy): Eukaryota > Viridiplantae > Streptophyta > Magnoliopsida > Asterales > Asteraceae > Tanacetum > Tanacetum coccineum. Next base: position 21,215 of record BQNB010014941.1, read on the forward strand.
ATATAATTATATATATATAAGAACAATAGTATAAGCTTAATAGCTTATTAGGATATCCGGGCTAAATGGGCTTAAGGCTCATTGGGTTTTTGATTTGTATTTTGAGGGTATATAAAAAGAAGTATGAATAAGTTTCCGGCTATCAGGCTAAGTAATTTTGACCAATGATGACCGTATGACCCAATTTATAAATAAATAAGTTTGTGGACTTGTAAATGAACTAAAAGAAAGTTGTGTGAACGTAAGAGGAGGACTTTTGTTGGAGCTTGCAAATTGTGAAGAGTGTCAATTGTAAAGAGGTTATTTTGTCACGGTTTAATAAATCATGTCAATGGTATTGATATTGTATTTGTCGAAAAAACATCGGATTTGTGAAAATTGTTTTGGATAAAGGTTCAGTACCTTGGAAAAGTCATAAAGACGTGCAGGTCATGTCGAATTTTTGAAAGGATTATATACTTAGAGTTTTGCTAAAAAGTGATAAAATTTTCAATCTTTTAACAATAAATAGTTATTTAACTTGAAAATTTAAGACAATACGAAAGATGAAATTTCCCAAAAATTTTCTTAAATATTTACTATTTATAACCGTTGTGTCAATTTTAATTGAGGAAATGGAAAGGAGAATCTTAAGGAAGATTAAGTGTTGAGGTAAAAGCTTTTAGACATATTTAATGACGAAACATTATACCCCGTTAGCCCGATAATAAGACAAAAATAATAATAAAATATTATTAATTTATTTAAATTATCAAGTATTCATGTACATATATATTTAAATATATATGTCGTATCAACTACGGAAATATGGATTATTTATCTTTGGCTTTTGAGCTCTTGCTCATTCCTTTTTGTCAGTTTTTCGCGGAGTATTTTGGTTGAATGTATCATTTAGAAATTTGGGGTGTTGAGGTTTTTTGTATTGGTGTCACACCTTGCCCAAGTGTTTTTGAGTCGTTTTCGCGTAATTACCACACAACCATAATACGAGGTAAAGTTTTGGTATCGAGATAAAGTCTTGGTAACAAGACGGCGGTTTTTGTAATGAGTTAACGGTATGAGATAACGAGATTGGAATGCTATGAATTTGGAATGGAATTTTGGGATAAAAATGAGGGCGAACACTTGTACAATAAGATAATTTTGTACGAGTATTGATATAGTGAGTATATATATTAGGTCGTTGCCGGGTACATTGTGCGGTTGTGTCAAGATTTATTATGTCATGTTTTATTTGAGATTGTGCGGTTGCTTTGATTGCTGATTGATGTGAGATCTCGTAGCCTCACTTTTTACTGTTTTTCCGTTGGGGGAAAATGATAGTCAAATGTGTTTTGAAATATTTTGAATTGATCTGTGCAAAATGTGGTTTTGTTTTTGGGACAAGATATGTGCGTATGACTACCCATTATTTATGTGATTATTGGAGCGGATGGGTACTCCTATCTAGGTTTGTGTGTGGTCCTGCCCTAATTTTAGTGCTCCAGCTGGTAGGCCCTTTAGGTGCGTAAGTGACATATGGTTATTGATTAGCGGTGATGCTAAGGTTGTTTGCATATATTCACTGTCATATAGCACTATTGTCTACTATTGATATATTGGCACAGCTTTTGGGTTTAAGGTCAAACCTACAAGCTTACCAACATTATTGTTGACGTTTTCGAGTATCATTTTCAGGTGTGTCAAATCAAAGGTATGTGATTGGTATTTGAAGCGAAAAGATGTAACCCAAGGGGACTGGGTAGAGATGGACGTGGTTTTGACTTATGTTAAGATTTTAACTTGTAAAGTTCTGTAAAACTTCAGTTTTATGAATGTAAATTATAAAGTGTATGATCTTGTATCTTGTGTGATGAATGGTATCGTCGCATCCCGTGTTTCCGCCATTGACGAGGTGTGACAGAATTTGTGTTTGTGGGTTGCTTAATTTTAAGGTGTTCATGGTAAGCAAGCTTATTTCGAAGCTTATTTGGAGTTTTTAGCTCACGGCTTGCTTTGCTTATTAGCTTATTTGATCTAAAGCTTCAAGTTCTCCACTTCTACTTGTATTAAGCTTATTTCGTGGCTTATTATGTAATATAAGCTCACGGTTTTAGCTTATTTGGTTTCTTGGATTCCTTGTTTAAGCTACGGTTTTTTTGTTTTTCTTTTTGTTCGTATGATTAAGCTTTTGTTCGTAGCTTATTTCAACTTATTTCGTGGCTTATTTCTTTCTTTCATGGCTTATTTCGTGTCAAAAGCTTATTTCTTCAAGCTTAGTTCTTTGTAGAGGTTTGGTGATGAAAAGGACAAGGGATGTACTAGTTTTTGTGTTGTAGTTAAAAGTTAGCTAAAGGCCAAAAACAAGTACAAGTAGAGGTTTAGTCAAGTGGTCCCAAATCTAGTAGAGGTTTGGCAGTCGTAGAGGTTTAGCTATCATAGAGGTTTGGCAGTGGTAGAGGTTTGGCTGTGGTAGAGGTTTGCTTACAGGTGGTAACGGTTTGATAAATTCTTGGCTTATCTAAACTAAACTCTGTCCAAACCAAAACTCCGTATCGGTTTGATTCTTCATAGAGGTTTGATACTTCATAGAGGTTTGATAATTCGTAGAGGTTTGATGTACGTAGTGGTTTGATCATCTTCGTAGAGGTTTAATACTTCGTAGAGGTTTGATTCTTCGTAGAGGTTTGCTACATTTGGCAGAGGTTTGCTACACCTGGTAGAGGTTTGCTACATTCTTGGCAGAGGTTTTTGAGGAGAATGTGTTTTTGTATAAACAGAAAACTAAAAAACGTGACCATGTTGCCGCCCATATGGTGCCAGTGCTTGGTCGTGATGTTATATGTTCGTATTTTTTTCTGTTATTATTTTATAAATAATATATATATATAAATATATATATATGATGATAAATATATATCTATATATATTGTATTATATTATACGGTTTACGGACATCTAATTCGAAACTTATGATGATTGTTTATAAGTACAGCAATAATAATGATGCTGATAATTTGGATAAAAATATTTTGTACTTATACCCTTTTAGCCGTGTATCATAGGATGTCTACCCTAGTGTTTTTTGACCCATAGAGTTCCACCCAAGCAAGATAGACGCACAGACGAAAGAGAAGCTCCCTGATTGCCCGTGCCCATGGAGGGCCCCTATGAGGCTATTAGGCAGGCTTATCTAGTTGGGACGGACACTGAGTCCTAACCTTTCGAGGACCTTGTGACTGAGTCGCCCGAGTCACCCCACGTTGTAGCATCACCTATTTCGTTCCCTGATAGTACACCACATGTTGGTCATGTTAAGGAGTCAGAGGGTTTTGGCACATCTAGTACGGGATCCACGTCATCAAATTCCACCACACTTCTTTCACCAGATCACCCGCTTACCCGTGATACACCCGTTTTGGTTCCATCTCTTCGTAGGAACGCACGTATGGCTGTGCGTGTCCAGCAGTGTTTGTCACCTGACTACTCTCTCGTAATAGTGGAGGCAGCATCTCTACTGTTCCCTGATGTAGCATTTCATAAAAGGGTATAGATCCTCTTATGAGAGTTATTTCACCATACCCCTTACATTCCCTTCTTTCTAAGGTTCGAAAGCGGTAAAAGAGGTACGTCCTGACTTATTTTGGGTACTCCAATAGTGAGGGAGAATGAGTTAGGGGATGAGAGGTTAGTGGATTCTGGAAAGTAGGAAGGAGGACAGCAGAGGACGAGGTCCTGCTGCGGGGAATGCTGAATTTACCTTGTTTTGATGATGAGAGGTTAGGTCTAGATGACTAGAGACGTGTTATATCTGACCGTACTAGGTCAAGTGTAGAAGTGATGGACTTGGTTGAGAGGAGAGGATGAAGCTGTACCTGAGGGTGCACGTGTAAAGGCATCCCCAGTTGTGGAGACAACTGTGGGAAAGCCTTTAAGATTGGGTTATGGGGCGCTGAGATGCCGAGAGTTAGCAACTGAGGAGGATCAGAGGTATAGTACGTTTGAGGTTGGTCAGGGTTCCGGTTCTGCACCTGAGCCCGAGAGATCAATGAGAGGTGTCAGCATTTAGACAGAAACCGCACTCACCACTTGGACAGACCCGGAGGACGGTACGGTTTATATTGATGTACCTACTTACCCACCATCAGCACCACCTGTACAGACACCACCTTCACCCGATTGGACACCCGGTTCACTTCCCATTTCTCCATTACATTCTGATGTTCCATCACCCGTATTCAAATCACCCTATATTGTTGATTTTCCACATCACCAGGCCTACCCCAACAGCTAGCATCCCCAGTTGATGAGACCAGTTCATAAAGGTAGAGCCCAGTTAGAACTTTTATAGGATATAACTTTCAGAAGACCATACCCAAGTGGTTAAAAGACGCAAAGCCACCCACCTTGTTTGTAGAGATTGATAAGGATTGAGGGAGTTTATAGACTAGATCGGGGCAGTTGGTGATGAAAATTTTCTTAAGGTAAATCGCCAGGAGTTTGGAGCAGGAGAAGGAGAGAGCTGTTATGACATTTAGAGCTTTGTGGAGGCCTGTGCTGGCATTGGAGACATGGACAGGGACATGTAGCACCCTCGGAAGGAACATATGGCACGGAGGCGGGATTCATGATGACCAAAGGTTGGTTCATGATTTATTAGTACAGCAGAATTCTCTGCAGCATGAGCTGCAGGAGATGAGGGGACGTGTTACTGTCTTAGAACAGGAGAGGGATCGTGAAGAGCAGTAGATGGTATAAGGTTTGGTTAGCGTTTTGTATAGCATTAAACTGAGTAGCGTCGGTTAATGTTAGTATTCCGCACGAAAAGGTTTCTTTTAGAAGTGGTAGTTATGTCTCTTGTTAATGAGCGAACTATGTCGAAATTATTGTCATAATAATAAAGAAAACATCGTTTGGCGATTGTTCTTTTGTGAGTTATCGGTACTTAGAGTTATTATCGGTATGAGTGGATAAGATTTGAGATGCGATTAGTTGTTGTGTTAAGACCGAGCCAGCCATATTCCTTTATTAGGATTGGCGTAACGAAGTGATATAAGGATTTTTGGAAACGGGCCTTTCCCTGGATGAGTAGTGCCAAAAATGTTAACCAGCAAGGTATGCTTGGGAATTTATGTAGTATGAAAATACTGGTATAGCAGAATGTGAGTCGTGTTTGAGTAGGACCTATACCCCGGTAGGTGTTATCCCGTTTGGTTGGATAATTAGAACGATTTGGCAATGCAAAAATTCTGATTTTAAAAATATTCGTCCAACGCCAAGGACTGAATCAAATTCTGTACCCCGGTGATATCGAAGGGGCTGGGACTATGGACTTAAGTTTGAGGAAAGTGTAAGAACTAAGGAGTTTAGTAAGAAGCTATGTACTCCCATTACGGTGGTATTAAGAATTTTTATAAGATTATGTGGTTTGCCATTTTGGGCTGTGAGTGACCATGAGTCTGTAGTAAGATGTGATCTATGGAAATAGGTTAGTCTTTAGGGGAACGAAAGAAACCTCATATGAACAAGACACAAACCTTAGATGATTGATTAGATTTTGACCGGAATGGAATAATACCCTGTATTAGAGATGTGAATCGATGATACCAATTGAATTATTGGGCTGCACTATTCCTTTATACGGGGGATAGACAGAGATAACCGGATAAATTGCCCAGCGTTCAGTAATCTACAATATTAAGGATATTTGAATTATTGAAAGTCTACGAATCTGCGTGTGTCAGTTTACCTTATGCAGCTGAAAAGTTTACATTCTGTTACTAAATTCGTACAAAACGGTTTTAGGTTTAACCGGGAGGTTTGATTGGAATCTTTGAGTCCGTCAATGAATCCTTTTGATTTGTTTTTCTGTTTTAGTGTGGTTTTCCCAGGTTTTCCCCCTTCCCCTATGCTTTCCGGGAAGTTTTTTCCCCCGTGATTTGTGGAAAACTCAGTCAACGCACGGTACCGGCCGAAGAATTTAAATTAAGTGTGGTGGTTTATGAAGGTTGGGAATGAGTTAATGAGTTTTATTGATTTAATAAATTTCATAATTTTTGAAGTAACATTGAATTTAAAGTGAAAATCGTGAGTGTGTGATATTTACGGTTTATTTGATAAACGGATGTGTTCCCCGTGGATTTCCGGGTAACTGACTGTAGCAGTCGTGAAAAAAGGTGAAATTTGGGGCAAAAGCAAGTTGTCAAAAACCTATTATGAAGGTTGAAGTGTTATTTTAAGTGATGAGCAAGGTTCGATCAAGTTTTTGGTTACAAATTTCATTATACAATTTCGGTCCGGAGTCGGCGGCTGAGTTAACGGCCCCAAAATATTTATGCGCAATAATAATGGATTAGATGTTCATGTGACTAAGACCCAAAGGTTTGTGGAAAAATTGATTTTAACGCCAGCAATGAAATATTAAACAAAGTTAGGTTGGCGTTTTAAAGATAAGAAAATGTAGCTTTTAAGAGATCCCGACACGAAAAGAGAGACCCAAAACCTTTCCTTGGATTCCTTGTAGACGTGTGCAAGCAAAGGGAACAACAAGGCTAAATTTTAGCTAAGTTGTCCACCCTTTGTACACATTTATGCTTCCATTCACCTCATTTATTCACATAAAAGCACCCTTCCAAAAATTTTGAAAACAAAAAATATCCCTCCTTCCTCCTTGTGGTTTCCGACGAGCACACCACCGCACATACACTTTGATTTTTGAAGATTTAATCAAGAGCGGGTTATAAGAATGATAGTGGGTCGTTATCGGTTGACAACCAAGTTATTTTCAATAATTATTTGGGATCAAACCTTCTCCGCGTCCAAAACTCGAACCAAACTCATCATTTTGTAAGTTTTTCTAAAACTAAAATTTTATTGTACTTCTAAGCTTCTTATGGTATGTTAATGCTAGTTGTACAAGTTGATCGTCAAAAAGGTTAAGTCTTGATGTTTAAAAAGGGTCGTTTTGTTACGTTGTTATATGAACAAAATAGTAAGGGTATTGAGTTTGATACATAATGGTTGTTGTAAGTAATTTTTCTTTAAGTAGAGGATGATTATTTTCGAGCTAATGGCTTATAAATAAGCTCATAAGCTTATTTGTTTTCAATATTAAATTAAAAAATTTAGGGCTTCCAACTTGGGCTTGGCCCATTGGTTTCTGTTTCCGGTATTGGGCCCGATTGGGCCTCGCATGGCGCGGATGGTCAATCGAGGCCCAACCGAGGGTGCGTTGGGTTAAGTCCGGCCCACCAAGGGTTCGTTTGGATTGGTAAGGCCCGATAAGGGTGTGTTTGGTTACGCGGCCCAAGTATGAGCTGCGCTTGTTTTCACGGCCACAAACGTCGAGGTGGGTTTTCGGCCCTTTTCCAAGGAGGTCCCGTTTGGGTTTTCGTTTTGGGTACCTGCAAATGGCTCGGCCCAATTTGAATCTATGGCATATTGATTTTGGACTTATATTATTTGGCATATTCAGTTTAAGCTTTCTTCGATGTATCGACTTATTTTGAGCTTGGATTTTCGGCTTACTAAAAAAAAGCTTATAAGCTTATTTGAATTTCGGATTGTTAATATATTAAGCTTATAGCTTATTTGATTTTCGAGCTATGTAAAAAGATATATTCAAAGAAAAATATATTTTAAATATATATTTTAAATAGTGGTGCATTGATTCGGCTTAATGGACTCAAAAAGGACCATTGGGGTCTTGTTATATATTAAATATTGGTTTTATAAAAAAACTATGGATTAAGATTATGATATCGTGCTAAGTATTTAAAACTGTAATGGGCCCAATGGGGCCCCAAAATAAATTAAGTGGGGACGAATGAATAGAGTTGATTAAGAGGATTTATGTTGGAATGTCGAAATGTAAAAGGGAATTATATTTATTACGGGTTAATAAATATCATGATGAAAAGTAATGATAGTTGTCCGGAAATAACGATTTAGTGAACAGTGGTTTGTTATGGTAAACAAACCTGGGAACTGAAGTCCAAAGATGTACGGGTCATGCAAATTTATATAAAAGAGTTATATACTTATGAGATTTTTAGCTAAAGGAGAATAAAGTTTCGTATATATCGAGGCTACTTATTAGATCATTTTTAAGGTAATTTATATTTTTATGATCTTAGTTAAGATAGAAGTTTTAAATAATTAATAAAATATAGTTGTTTTACTGAAAACTTTATGACGAGACATTGTACCCTGTTGCCCCGAAAATTAAAGAAAAACGAAAGTTAAAATAAAATATTACTATTTTATCAAAATAATCAAGTATTTAGTGTATAAATTATATATATACACTAAATACTTGATTATTTTGATAAAATAGTAATATTTTATTATAACTTCGTCTTATTATCGGGCTAACAGGGTACAATGTCTCGTCATAAGTTTTCCAAGTAAAATAACTATATTTTATTAAATTATTAAAACTTTATCTCCTTTAGCAAAAATCTCTAAGTATATAACTCTTTTAAAAATTTGGCATGACCCGTACATCTTTACGACTTTTCCCAAGGTTTTAAACCATAACCAAACCACTTTTCACAAATCCGTTATTTTCCGACAACATCAATACTTTCATCATGAATTATTAACCCGTAATAAAATATTCCCTTTACATTCGACCATTCCAACAAAAATCCCTCTTAATCCAACTCAAATTCATTCGTCCACTTAATTTATAGTGGCCCCATGCCCATTACAGTTTTTAAATCTCAGCCCGATATCCATAACTTAATCCCAATGTTTTTTTTCATAAACCCAAAAAATATATACCAATACCCATGGACCTTGAGTCCATTAAAGCCGAATCAATGCACCACATTAAAATATAGATTTAAAAAATAATTTTCTTGATATATCTTTTTACATAGCTCGAAAATCAAATAAGCTATAAGCTTAATATATAAATCCGAAATTCAAATAAGCTATAAGCTTATTTATATAAGCCGAAAATCACAAGCTCAAAATAAGTCATAATCGAAGAAAGCTTTAAACAGAAAAGCCCAAATGCTAAGTCAAATCAATAGCCAGATCAAAATGGGCCAGCCCATAGGGTACACCAAACGAAACAAACGACCCTTGGATGGGCCGAAACCCACCCGACGTTGGGCCGTGACAAACAAACGCACCCTACTTGGGCCGCGTAACCAAACACACCCTTATCGGGCCTTACCAATCAAAGTGGGCCGAACTTAACCCAACGCACCCTCGGTTGGGCCTCGGTTGACCAACCGAGCCCATGCCGAGCCCACACCGAGCCCAACGAACAAAACCAATGGGCCAAGCCCATGTTGGATGCCCAATGAAAACCAAATAAGCTCTATAAGCTTATTGAATAAGCCATAATCTCGAAAATAATCATCCTTACAAAAAGAAAAATTACCACAACAACCATTATATTCGAACTCAAAAGCCTTATTATTTTGTTCATATAACACGCGAACAAACACCCCTTTTTAAACATCAAGACTTAACCTTTTTGACGATCAACTTATACAACTAGCATTAACATACCATAAGAAGATTATAAGTACAATAAAATTTTAGTTTTAGAAAAACTTACAAAATGATGAGTTTGGTTCGAGTTTTGGACGCGGAGAAGATGACCCAAAAACCTTATGAAATAACCTGTGTTCAACCAATAACGACCCACTATCAATTTTTATAACCCCGCTCTTGATAAATCTTCAAAAATCAAAAGTGTATGTGAGTGTGTGTGCTCGTCAAAACCACAAGGAAGGAAGAAGAGGATTTTTTTTTCAAATTTTTGGAAGGTGCATGTATGTGAAAATGAGGTGAATGGAAGCATAAATGTGTACAAAGGGTGGACAACTTAGCTAAAATTTAGCCTTGTTGTTCCCTTTGCTTGCACACGTCTACAAGGAATTTAAAGGAAGGTTTCGGGTCTTTCTTTTCGTGTCGGGATCACTTAAAAGCTACATTTTCTTATCTTTAAAAGCCAACCGAACTTTGTTAATATTTTCATTGCGTTAAAAATCATTTTTCCATAAACCTGGGTTATTAACATGACACCTATCACATTATATTGCTCAAAAATCCATTTTGAGTCGTTACGAGCCGACTCCGGACCGAAAATACAAAATTTTTAACAAAACTTGATCGAACCTTGCTCGTCACTTTAAAAATACTTTCAACCTAAAAATAGGTTTTGACAAATCGCATTTGCCCAAAATTTCACCTTTTCACGACTGCTACAGTACGTTACCGAAATCCACGGAAACAACCGTTTTCAAATAAACCTTAAATCTCATACTCACGATTTACACTTTAAATCAATGTTGCTTCAAAATTATGAATTTATTAAATCAATAAACCCATTAACACATTCCCAACCTCATAAACCTCCACACTTAATTAAATCGTCATGCCGGTACGCGCTGCGTAACGAGTTTTCATAAATCACGAGAAAACTTCCCGGAAAGCACAGAAAACCTCAAAACCACACTAAAACAAAAAAACGAATCAAAAGAGATTCATTTAAGAACTCAATACTCCATTAAACTCCCGGTTAGACCAACATCATGTTTACGCAAATTAGTCAACAGAAGTCAACTTTTCAGCTTCCATCAGGAAAACTAACAAGATCGAAAGACTTCAAAATACAAAACCATAATATTTTATAATAGTTAACCCTGGGCAGATTACCGGTTATCACAATCTAACCCCTTAAAAGAATTTCGCCCCAAAATTCAACTCGTATCATCAATTCACAACACTAACAGGAAATTCCATTCCTTACAAAGTCACATCGATCACTAAGGTTTAGTCTCTTCAGATGAGGTTTCTTACGATCCCCCTAAAGACTAACTCTTTCCATAGATCACATCTTACACAGACTCATGGTCACTCTACAGCCAAAATTGCAAACCACATAATCTCATAACATTCTAATACCACTCGTAAGAGTACGATAGCTTCCTACTAACTCCTCAGTTCTCACAATTCCTTCAAACTTAAGTCACATAGTCCCAGTCGGGTGTCAGGATTTGATCCAGTCCTCGGCGTGACGACTATTAAATCAGAATTTGGCATTGCCAAATCTTTCTAATTATCCAACCAACGGGACTAACCCTACGGGGTATAGGTCCTACACAACACGACTCACATTCTGCTATACCAATACTTTCACACTCAAAATTCCCCAAGCAACCTTGCTTGGTTAACCATTTCGGCACTACTCATCCTAGGAAAGGCCGTTTCAAAAATCTATACCACATCGCACGCCACATCCTAATAAGGAAATGGGCGGCGGTCTTAACACAACAACTAATCGCATCTCAAATCTTATCCACTCATACCGATAATAACTCTAAGTACCGATAACTCACAAAAGAACAATCGCCAAACGATGTTTTCTCTACTATTATGACAATAATTTCGACATAGTTCGCTCATCAACAAGAGACATAACTACCACTTCTAAAAGAAACCTTTTCGAACGGAATACTAACATTAACCGATGATACTCAGTTTAATGTTATACAAAACGCTAACCAAACCTTATCCCCTCATCTCCTTCAGCTCATGCTGTAGAGAAGTCTGCTATACTAATAAATCATGAACCAACCTATGGTCATCATATCCTGCCCGTGACATATTTGCCATACGGGTGTCTACATGTCCTGCCCATGTATCTAATGCCAGCACGGGCCTCTACAAAGCTCCAAATGTCATAACAACTCTCTCCTGCTCCTGCTCCAAACTCCTGAGCTAATACCTCTGAGAAAATATCTCATCCTTAACTGCCCCTGATCTAGTATATAACTCCCTCACATACTTATCAATATCTGCAAACAAGGTGGGTGGCATCGCGTCTAAATGCTAGGTATGGTCCTGAAGTATACTCCCATAAAGCTCTAACTGGGCTCCTACCTCTATGAACTGGTCCTCATCAACTGGGATGGTAGCTGTTGGGGGTAGCCACTGGTGATGGGACGGTCAACGATATTAGGGGTAATGAAACGGGTGATGGAACATCAGAATGTGATGGAGAAATGAGAAGTGAACCAGGTGTCCAATTGGGTGAAGGTGGTGTATGTACAAGTGGTGATGATGGTGGGTAAGTAGGTACATCAATATAAACCGTACCGTCCTCAGGGTCTGTCCAAGTGGTGAGTGCGGGTTCACCCTCTCTGATCTCTCGGGCTCAGGTGTAAAACCGAAACATTGACCTACCTCAAACGTACTATACCTCTGATCCACCTCGACTGCGAACTCTCAGCGTCTTAGCGCCCCATAACCCAATCCTAAAGGCTCTCCCACAGTTGCTCCACAACTGGGGCTGCCTGCTGCTGACCCTCAAGTACAACCTCATCCTCCTCCTCTAAACCAAGTCCATCACTCTCTACCTATGACCCTCGTCGTCTATACCACGACTCTCATCATCTAATCCATAACCCTCATCATCCAAACAAGGATCCTCATCCCCCGTAGCAGTACCCTCATCCTCTGCGTCCTCACTCCCACTATCAGAATTCAAACTAACCTCCTCATCCCCTAACTCATCTCCCTTATTATTAGTACCTAAAATAAGATCAGACGTACCTCTATACCGCTTCCGGACTGGAAGGGTAGGTGATGGGGATGGTGAACTCTCATAAGAGAATCTAAACCTCTTATGAAATGCTACATCAGACATAGATGATGCCTCCGCTATACGAACAGAATAGCCAGGTGACAACACAGGCTGGACACGCACTGCCATACGTATGGTCCTACGAAGAGATGGAACCAAAACGGGTGTATCACAGGTAAGCAGGTGATCTGGTGAAAAAGGTGTGGTGGAATCCGATGACGTAGATCCCGCACAAGATGTGCTAGAACCCTCTGACTGCTCAACATGACCAACAGGTGGTGTACTAAAAGGGAACGAAATAGGTGATGCTACAACGTGGGGTGACTCGGGCGACTCAGTCCTAAGGTCCTCGAAAGGTTCGAACTCAGTGTCCGTACCAACTAGATAAACCTGCCTAATGGCCTCATAGGGGTCCTCTGGCAATGGTACTGGCACTCGGGAGCTCTAAGCCCCGTCAGCCTGGGTGGAACTCTCTGGGTCAACAAACACTGGGGTAGACATCCTGTGATAACATGATAAAAGGGTATAAGTACAAAATATTTTTATCCAAATTATTAGCATCATTATTGCTTACATATACAAATCATCATAATGTTTGAAATTAGATGTCCGTAACCGTATATATTAAATATAACGGAAAAAAATACGAACAATAATCACCGACCAAGCCTAGCACCAACGGGCACCACTGGTCATCACACAAAACACATACTCCTCAAAAATATATCATCAAATCACGTCGCTACTTGCGACAATTTCCACTAAAACCCTCAAGGAAATATGCAACCTATTTAAGACAATCGGGCAACTACAGGCCAATCCTTCCGTCCAATGCTTGGGCAACTAACGCATCATGGAAAACCAAAATCGAACCTAATCATTTAAGGCTCGCACTACTATAGCCACATGGCATCACAAATCAATCATCAATTCAATGCATGCACAACCAAGGCATCATGGAACCATCAATCAACTATCAATCCTATGTACGTAACTAAGGCTACATAGATACCACAAATCATCTAACAATCCAATGCATGCAACTAAGGGCGACACAGATATCACAAATCAATCAATTTCCAATTCTCGCAACTAATGGCAACACGAATATCACAAATCAATCTATTCCAACGCTCGCAACTAATGGCGACACATATATCACAAATCAATCTATTCCAATGCTCGCAAGCATTCTCATATCTCAACACTTGCAAGTGTTCTCATCACTTTACATCCTATCATTTTCAGGTGGTCACACTATTCACACTTCCCTTCCTTCCCCCTAACATAGCTTTAGAAAAGTAACCCAATAATTTCATAGTCTTTCATGAATTAAGCATAGTTGATCAGGCTATGCGTAATTTAGGAATAATACCATGATCTGCTCGGGTTATCCAACTTTCGCCATGTTCGAGGTTTTACTAAAAATAGCTTCACTTTCTAGTTATAGTTGCGCTTTTTATTTTATAAAAACCGGCATTCTCTATAACCTTGGCTCTGATACCAATCTTTCAGACCCCGTCAATGGAGAAAACACAGGATGCGACGATACCATTCATCACACAAGATACAAGATCATACACTTTATAATTTACATTCATAAAACTGAAGTTTACAGAACTTTACAAGTTAAAATCATAACATAAATCAAAACCACGTTCATCTCTACCCAGTCTCCTTGGGTTACATCTTTTCTCTTCCAATACCAATCACACACCTTTGATTTGACACACCTGAAAATGATACTCGAAAACGTCAACAATAATGTTGGTGAGATCGTAGGTTGGACCTTAAACCCAAAAGTTGTGCCAATATTTCAATCGTGGACAATAGTGTTATATGACAGTAAATATATGCAAACAACTATAGCATCACCGCTAATCAATAACGATATGTCACTTATGCACCTAAAGGGCCTACTAGCTGGAGCACTAAAATCAGGGCAGGACCAGACACATACCTGGGTAGGCGTACCCATCCGCTCTAATAATCACACAAATACTGGGTAGGCGTACCCATCTGATCCAATAATCTTATATCACAAAACCACCCAAACCTTGGGGTAGCATACCCATCCGATCCAAACAATCATGCATCACATAATATTCACATAGCAGTCATAAGCACATAACTTGTCCAAAAAACAAAGCCACATTTCGCACAGAACAATTCAAAATATTTTAAAACACATTTGAGTATCATTATCCCCCAACGGAAAACCATTAACAAGTGGGGCTACGAGAACTCACCTCAATCAGCAATCAAAGCAACTGCACAATCTCAAATAAAGCAAGACACAATAAATCTCTACGCAAGCGCACAATGTACGCCGGGCCGGCAAGGGTGGAATACCCCTTGATATATATACTCACTATATCAATACTCGTACAAAATTATCTTATTGTACAAGTGTTCGCCTTAACTCACGCAAATCCTCATTTTCATCCTAAAATTTCATTCCAAATTCATGTCATTCCAATCTCGTTATCTCATACCGTTAACTCATTACAAAAACCGCCGTCTTGTTACCAAACTAATCATGTTTAATGATTTGTTTGTACATACCTTATGTGATTTACGTCGGGTGTAAACCAATGTTCGTCTTGATGCATACTTGAGATGTCAGGAGATGTTGATGCATGTATGCATTGATGATTTGTGATTACGAGTAACTTGCATATGTTATGTATTACAAGTCACATGTTTGTCATCACCAAAACATAAAGAGATCGTATAGATTAAATATCATAATATTTGCACTAATATAGACAACATTTACTAATTAACAAACTATATAAACTATAACACATAGTAAAGTTTAAAAGTTACTCGTTTACACT
Organism: Tanacetum coccineum; assembly: GCA_026074375.1. NCBI lineage: Eukaryota > Viridiplantae > Streptophyta > Magnoliopsida > Asterales > Asteraceae > Tanacetum > Tanacetum coccineum. The sequence continues at coordinate 36,641 of BQNB010014941.1, forward strand.
CCCTTCTCCCCCTTTTGTCGAAGCAAAAAGGTATACAATGGATTATGGTTGGAGCATTTAGGTTGGAGGTTTGAGAAGAAGTCATGAGAAAAGGGTACATGTTTCGGGTATATATGTTGGAGGTAGGGGTGTAACGAGACAAGACCACTCGCGAGTTACTTGAGATCGACTTGTAAACTACTCGAAATCGACTCGATCTAATGAGTCGAGCTTGAGTTCGAGCTACTCGGGTATATTTTCGAGTCGAGTTCGTGCTCCAAAATACTCAGCTCGTGAAGCTCGCGATCCTTATCGAGTTTCAATTAAATTACACTTTTACCATTTTATATACATAAATCGAGTCGAGTCAAGCTTGATATGTCGAGTATTTATCGAATTCGAGCAGGAAATGTGGAAATAATCGAGCTCGAGTTGAGTTTTGAGCTCGAGTTGAGTTTCGAGTTCGAGTTTTATATGATGAGTCAAGCTCGAGCTCAAAATATAAAGCTCGACTGAGCTCGAGTCGAGTTTCAAGCTCGAGTTTTAGTATTCGAGTCGAGCTCGAGCTTGGCAGTACTCGGCTCGTTTACACCCTTAGTTGGAGGAATGATAAGAGGATAGGTGCTCCGAGTATATAGGTTTGAGGTATGAGGAGAAGATATGAGAAATAAAGGTGAAGGTGATTGTGTGTTTCTTGGATAGTTTTGAAAAGGTCTTGAGAGGTGAGAAGTAGGCACGACAAGAGGGTAGGTACTTCAAGTGTATAGGTTAAAGGAACGAGGAAAAGGTAGGTGATCCAAGTATATTGGTTGGAGGAATAAGAAGAAAACGTAAGAAATAAGGTTGAGGTGGTTTTGTGTTTCTTAGATAATTAAAAGGAGGTCGTGATAGATGAGAAGAAGGCATGAAAGGAAAGTAGATACTTTAAATATATAAGTTGAAGGTATGAGAATAGGACCTCAAGGTTGACGGTGACTTTGAAGTGGAGGTGTTGAGGTATTTGGAGTATGAATAAACCCTTAATCATATTTGACAATCCCTAATCCTATCTTCTATAAGGTGGCTAGCATCATTTTCCCAGTGCAGTCTTCTATTCATTACGAGTTTAACTAATCATGCTATTTAACCCCATATCTCTAGCTCCCCTTCCTTTATTGCATCCCTATTCTTGAAAAAGGGACTATAGCGGATCCATGGATCAAAATAAATTTCTATCAAACTTAAGACGTAAAAATTACCAAAACAACCATTTTATTTAAACTCAAAAACCTTTTCTTCCTTTTCTTTTTAAGTCGACGCATAAACACCCTTTTTTCATTTTTGATTTCAAGTTTCGATCTTTTTGGCGATCAACTTGTACAACTAGCGTCTAGACATCACCATAATCACGAAAGTACAACTTAAATTTAAATTTTTATAAAAACTTACTTGTTTGATGAGCTTGATTCGATCGAGATGCGCGTGAAAGACTAAAACCTTGTTTCTACACCCCGAAACTATTAGTTATCAACCCAATAATAAAATCTTAACCCGTGTTATTGGCAAAATCTTCAAAACTTTTATTTTTCTTCTCCCTTGTGGTTCGGACGGATATAGAGAGAAAGAGAGAGAGAGAGTTTTTGTGTTTTGATTTTAAAAATGACGCATGTATGTGAAAATAGGATAAGGTTGTGAAATATGGGTACTAAAGGGGATATGCTAGCTTAAAAATAGCCATATTGTCTCTCATTGTGTTGGGTTTCAGAAGTTTCTACTACTTATACAAGTTACTACTGCTAGTTCTTAGTGCTGCTGGTGAAGAATGCTAAAGATTCAAGAAAATAGATTAAGTAGTTAGTATTGTTAGTTATAAATAGTTAGTACTGCCAGTACATTGTTAGTACTGCCAGTATAGTTAGTGTTGTTAGTAGTAAGTTAGTACTTCTAGCATATAATAGTTAGTACTGTTAGGAGATATGCATGAGTTATTATAGGAATAGATATGCATTATCTCTTCACACATTTTTTAAGCCCATTAGGGTTTTCCTTGGTGTATAAAAGGAACCCTACGGCACTAGTTAGATATATAAGTTTCATACATAAGTTTCACAAATATTAATAGTTAGTAATCTATAACCTAGCAGATTAATAGTAATAAAAGTTTTGTTTTATTCATTGTTCTTCTTAGCAATATAAGTTAGTTTCCGCATAGCTTATATTGTTCATAGTTATTGTTTCTCTTGTAGTTAGTTTGGATCTATCCAGATTGGCTACCACCCTTAACAGGCTAGAAAGATCTATTAAGTCTGGGATCTACAAGTGGTATCAGAGCTTGTAGAGAAACTCTGAGTAAGAAGAACCAAAACACATCAGTTATAAACCTTTACCTTTCAGATCTATTCAATGGTAGGATCAGATGATGAAAATCCACCACCACTACCACCACCATAAACACCAACACAACAAGCCCCTCACAATGTGTCAACCATTAAACTCCCTATTCTGAAGAAAGGTAAGTATGACATTTGGGCCATGAAAATGCAACATTACTTGAGCCATACAGACTATCTTATATGGGAAGTCATACAAAAAGGAAATGGTCCAGTAAGTGTCTCAATAGATACAAATAAAGTAATAAAGGTTCTACCTCCTAAAACTGCTAAAGAAATTTTAGCCAGAAAAAGAGAAAGAAAAGCAAGGGCTACCTTGCTTATGGCTTTACCAAAAGACCATTTAGCAAAATTTCACAAGATGATTGATGCTAAAGAGATGCGGGATGCTATCAAATCCAGATTTGGTGGCAATGATGAATCAAAGAAGATGCAGAAATATATTTTAAGGCAACAATTTGAAGGCTTTTCTGTATCCAACTCAGAAGGACTGCACAAAGGTTATGACAGGTTTCAGAGTCTTCTGAGTCAACTTAAGATTCATGGTGCAGGTGTCTCCACTGAAGATGCCAATCAGAAGTTCCTTAGGTCTTTACCTTCTTCCTGGTCCTAAGTATCCTTAGTCATGAGGACCAAGCCAGGAGTGGACAGTCTTAGTTTTGATGATCTCTATAACAATCTTAGAGTCTTTGAGTCTGATGTTAAAGGCTCTACTGGATCATCTTCTAGTGCACAGAATGTCGCCTTTGTTTCTTCTGAAAGCACTAGCAGTACTAATGATGTTAGTATTGCTTATGGTGTTTCTACTTCTTCTGGCTACAACTCACAAAGGGAAAACTCTTCATCATACACTGATGAACTCATGTACTCTTTCTTTGCTAATTAATCCAGTAGTCTACAAATGGATCATGCGGATGTGGAGCAGTTTGATGAGTTTGATTTAGAAGAGATGGACTTAAAATGGCAAGTAGCCATGATTTCAATGAGATTGAAGAAGTTTTACAAGAAGACAGGTAGAAGGCTGCAGTTTGATGCCAAGGAACCAGTTGGCTTTGACAAGACCAAAGTTGAGTGCTTCAATTACCACAAAATAGGGCACTTTGCTAGAGAATGCAGATCAAAAGGAAATCAAGAAAGCAGAAGGAGAGATGCAGGGAACACTGGATATAAAGCAAAAGACAATGGGAGGAGACCTGGAAAACAGGAGGAACCTAAAGCTTTGGTAACTCTTGATGGGGAAGGTGTTGATTGGACTGGTCATGCAGAGGATGAGCAAGAGAACTTTGCTTTGATGGCTTACAGCAATTCAGGCTCAGACACTGAGGTAACATCTTGTTCAAAAGAATGTGTGGAATCATATGCTAAACTTAAAAAATTATATGATGAACAAAGAGAACAACTTGGTGATGCTAGTATAGAAATTCAAGCCTATACTCAAGCTTTAAAAAAGGTAGAAGCTCAATTAGTTACTCATCAGAAAAATCAACTTTGGTATGAGGAAAAGATTAGATTTATGAAAATTGATTTAGATGATAAAATTGATATGCTTACATATCATAAGAAACTATTAGCAGAAGCTGTAAAAGAAATGGAAGAACTAAAAACTAAACTTGTAAATTTTCAAAGTTCTTCTAAATGTCTTAGTAAACTTCTAAATAGTCAGATGAGTAATAGGGACAAATCTGGGCTTGGGTATGGAGATCAAGTACATAATGGTGTCTTAAGTTATGAAAATGAAGTTTTTCAAAGTGTATTTAATAGTAGGTCAAGTGATGTAGAAGATAGTCCTGTGCATGATAGATTTGCAAATATTGAAGGCATGCATGCAGTTCCCCCTCCAATGACAGGAAATTACATGCCTTCAAGACCTGATAGAGAAGTAGATGATTCTATGTTCACATATGGTACAAAATAGTCTAAAACTAGTGAATCTAATACTCAAACCATTAATTATGACTCTTGTGAGTCCAATTCTAGTGCAAAAACACTTGAATCTGTGCCTGAACCAGTTGTAATTGAACCCAAAGTTGTTAGTCAACCTAAAGTTTGGTCTGATGCTCCTATCATTGAGGAGTATGAGTCAGATATGATGATGACTATTGATTCCAAAAACCTTCAAAGAAACAGAAAAACTAGTTTTGCTTTTGTTAATACTGTTCAGCATGTAAAAACTCCTAGGGAAACTGTTAAAGAACAAAACACATATAGTCCAAGTCCTAAAGCTAACAAGAGAGACTGGAATGGTTTAATGTCCAAAAGGTTGGGTTTGGGATATGGGTTTACTAAAAAGGCATGTTTTGTATGTGGCAGTTTTAGTCATCTTATTAGAGATTGTGACTTTCATGAGAAAAGAATGGCTAAACAGGTTGAATTGAACAAAAAGAAGGGTAAGGGTACTGGTCAAGGGGAGAATAGACCAGTGTGGAACAATGTGCAAAGATTGAATCACCAAAACCAGTTTGTTCCAACAGCAGTACTAACTAGAACTGGTAGAATTCCAGTTAATACTGCTAGCCATAATTTTAATAGTCAAGCAGTATCAACTAGTGCTGCTAGGAAAGTTAATGTTGTTAGACCCATTGTGAATGAAAATAGACCAAGAAATAATTTTCATAAGTCTCATTCACCTATCAGAAGGCCATTTAATAGAACAACAGCACCAAGAACAAATTTTTCAAATCAAAAAGTTAATACTGCTGAGGTAAAAGCAGTTAGTGCTGTTGGGGGAAAAAGGGAAACTGCTGTTAAGCCCTCAGCAGGTTGTAATTGGTGACCTAAAAGACATTACTGGAACAAATTCTCCAAATATAATGATAGAATCACAAATTTAGAAAAAGTGATATTCAAAATACCCCACTAGGCATACCCAATCCTAAGATGGCTTGGGTCCCCTAACGAAACTAATTTATCTTATTTGATGTGCAGGATAATCCACAAAGAGCTTTAAAGAACAAAGGAATTATTGATAGTGGATGTTCCAGGCACATGACTGGAAATAAGGCCCACCTTGCTGAATATCAAGACTATAACGATGGCCCTGTTGCTTTTGGAGGTAGTAAAGGTTACATAACTGGTAAAGGGTTCTTGCTTTGGAAACTTCCAAGGATGCTCAGGCTGCAAAGATCCTTAATTTGAAGGATCAAATTAAGAAGTTGAAAAGGAAGTGTAAGCCAAGCATCTCACACCACAGGGCATGGTTAAAGAGTGTGAAAAGGTTATTAATAAAGAAAAGGTTAGGAAGGAAGGAGTATGTATACAAACAGGGGAGAAAAAAGCCAACCTAAATTAACTTTTGGATGCCCTTATGGATCATGTACTGATGGTAGGGGATTACATGGAAGATAGAGAAGGCGTAACAAGAGGGAGGCAAAGAAATGAAAAATGAGAGCTTAACAAGGGCGAGTTAGTAAGAAAAGAGAGTACTACAGAACTAGTTAAGTACTAGTTTGTACCTAAATAGTTATACTGTCATAGAGCCAGAACTTAGTACTGCTAGGCCAGATGTTGATGCTGCTAGGCAAGAAGATAGTGCTGTTGAGCCTAGAACTCCTCCTACAACAACAAATATATTTGATGATAAAGATATCACCATGGCTCAAACTTTGATTAAGATGAAAAAAGAGAAAGCTAAGGAAAAAAGAGTATCAATTAAAGATATTGAAGATTCTTCAAGACCCGCAAGATCAATCCTAACCCTGAAGCCACTTCCAACAATTGACCCTAAAGACAAAGGCAAAAGTGTCTTAGAAGAACCTGAGCCTGCAAAGAAATACTAGAAAGAGATTTTGAATGCTGCTCAGATTGTAAGAGATGTAGAAATCGCCAGACAGTTACAAGTAGACTTGCAAGCAGAGGTAGAAAGGGAAAGATAGAGGGAAGAAGAAGCATCTAAGGCTGTTATAGCTGAGACGTGTGATGAAGTTCAAGCAGGGATTGATGCTGATGCATTGTTTGCAGCCAAGCTTCAACAAGAAGAAAGAGAGGAGTATACAATTGAAGAGAGAGAAAAGTTCTTGGCTAAAATAATTACTGCTCAAAGAAAATTCAAAGCTACATAAAGATCTGCTGAGATTAGAAGTAGACCACTAACTAAATCTTAACTGAGGAATTTAATGATGACATATTTGAAGAATATGGGTGGTTACAAACACTCTCAGCTGAAGTCAAAGACATTTGCAGAAATTCAAGGTTTGTATGAAAGACAGAAAAGGGTAATTGATGATTTCAAGCCTATGGATTCAAATGATGCAGTAAAAGATTCTAAAGAAGCAGCTGGTATACATAAGCAAAAGGTTCTTGAAGAACCTAACAGTACTAAGGTTGAAATTAAGCAAGAAGGACATAAAGAGAGTATCAAGAAAAGACCAGGCAGAAGATTTAAGATGAAAGCAATAAAAAAGTCTAAAAGATAGAAGACTGATGCTGATCTTGAAGAGGAAGAGCCACTAAAGGCTGTTTCTGAGATAAGTTTCTAGATGAAGAGAGAATACTTATTATGAATCCTAGTAGAAGAAGGTTTTCAATATTAACTGGGTAATCTAAATACTATGATTTTGACAAACATGGAGCAGAGTGCATCTACTACAAAAAAAAAATTAAAATCCCTTTAGATCTGATGGAAGTTCTAGGTGGATTAAAACCTTTTCTAAAATGGTGACAAGGTTTGATAGGCTAGATCTTGTGGAGTTATATAATCTGGTGATGAAGAGATTTGAAACAACTACTCCAGAAGGTGTTGATCTAGTATCTTGGTAGATTTAAGTACATATGTTAATGCAAATGCGAAGATGAACTCTGGCAGAATCAAAAAGATGGAATCTTAAGTGCTAGGAATTATATGAAAATTGGGTGTTCATACCTTGAATACTGGAAAGATAGGAACTGATATTCATATGCTTGCAGAGGCAGGGAAGTACCACTCATAAAAATACACTGAGAGAATGCTTTCTTTAAAGTATAGTAGCTTGGGACTGCAAGTTAAATATACGTATACTCTGGCATGATACATTCAAAGCATATTGTATTGAGTATGGAACTATAGATGGAGGTGAGAAGGATCTTTAAGTGTTGGTTTTGTAACCACATAACAAATGGTCATCAGTTCACCATGTCTAACAGACATCAAGAACTGGCTTGTCCAGAGCAAACGGCTTCTGGTAAAGACTTCTCAAATCCGTTAATGGCTGATAGTTTACCAAAAACTATATGGTTCTCAACTCACCATGCTTTACAGTAAAGAGTTGGCTAGTCCAAAGCAAACGGCTCTTGGTAAAGACATCTCAAATCCATTGATAGTTGATAGTTTACTCAAAACTATATGGTTAACCAATTATCTAACCATGTTATTGCAATAAAGCATTGGCTATTCCAGAGCAAACGGCTACTAGTAAAGAAATATCAAATCTGTTTATGGCTGGTTGTTTACCAAAAACTACAAAGCCAACTTAGTTGGTGTAGCTGTGTTGCTGTGTTGCTGAGATATGAGATGGGTGACCAAGATTGGAACTAAAGAATTTCTAGTTTACTAATAACCAAAAGAGTTAATAAAAGCAATTAAGAGTAGTAGTGTGGGTTTGGGATACATCCACCCTAGTGTTCAGGGAGACTCAAACTAAAGAAACATGAGGTTAAACAAGTGAACATCATGATTTAGGGAGGATTGTTTGGGTTTCAAAAGGTTCCTACACTTAGTGCTGCTACTTATACAAGACTACTGCCAGTATCATACTTGATTGCGCTGCTGAAAATGACTATAGATCAAGAAAATAGACTAAGTACTTAGTATTGTTAGTTATAAATAGTTAGTACTACCAGTACATTGTTAGTACTGCCAGTATAGTTAGTGCTATTAGTAGTAAGTTAGTACTATTATTTAGTACTGTTAGGAGATATGCATGAGTTATTATAGGAATAAATATGCATTACCTCTTCACACATTTTGTAAGCCCATTAGGGTTTTCCTTGGTATATAAAAGGAACCTTACGGCATTAGTTAGATATAAGTTTCATATACAAGGTTCACAATCATTCATAGTAGTAATCTGTAACCTAGCAGATTAATAGTAATCAAAGTTCTGTTTTATTCATTGTTCTTCTTAGCAATATAAGTTAGTTTCCGCATAACTTATATTGTTCATAGTCATTGTTTCTCTTGTAGTTAGTTTGGATTTATCCAAATTGGCTACCACCCTTAACAGGCTAGAAAGATCTATTTAGACTGGGATCTACAAGTGGTATTAGAGCTTGTAGAGAAACTTTGAGTAAGAAGAACCCAAACAAATTAGTTATAAATCTTTACCTTTCAGATCTATTCAGACTAGGATCTACAAAACCTCATCTGTTCCACAAATTGCTTATCAATCACCGCAAGTTACTACATAACCAATAACTGAGTCACCTCTTATGGACTCAAGTTTTGTTGTTCCTGTATTCTCTCTAGGAGATGATCCAATTGCTTGTCTCAACAAGGCAATGGCTTTTTTAACAACTATAGCTTCGTCAAGGTTCCCTTCAACCAATAATCAACTGAGAACTTCCTTGAATCCAAGAAACCAAACCACTATTCAAGATGATAAGGTCACAGTGCAATAAGTACAAGGGAGACAAGGTCAAAGTTATACGGGTACCAGGTATAAGAGCAACGCTACCAGCTCTAGGGGAAATACTACAAGTGGGCAGGCAAGAGTTGTTAAATGCTACAACTGCCAAGGTGAAGTACATATGGCTAGGCAATGCACTCAGCCTAAGAGTCCAAGGAATGCATCATGGTATAAGGAGAAAGCAATGTTGGCAGAAGCTCAGGAAGCTGGACAAATATTGGATGAGGAGCAACTCGCATTTCTTGCAGATCTATGAATTCCAGTAAGTCAAGCTCAGACAATCATTCCTCATAATGCCGCTTTCCAGACTGAGGATCTTGATACTTATGATTCTGATTGTGATGATCTCTCGAATGCACAAGCGGTTCTTATGGCCAACATTTCCAACTATGGTTCTGACGTCATCTCAGAGGTACCTAATTCTGAAACCTATCTGAATGATATGGATAATCAAAGTGTGCACGCATTGCAGGATTTTGAACAAACACCAGTTATGGATTTTACAGATAATGAGATATCTAGTGATAGCAATATCATTCCATATTCTCAATATTTGCAAGAAACACAACAGGCAAATGTTCAAGATACTCATTTGCAGGTACAACAAGATTCGATGATTTTATCTGTGATTGAACAAATGTCTGAGCAAATGATTAATCATGTGAATAATTAGGAAAAGGCTAATAAGGAACAAAATAATGAATCAATAACCGCTGAGTTAGAAGAAAGCTGCATTTTGATGCCAAGGAACCAGTTAGATTTGACAAGTCCAAAGTTAAATGCTACAATTGTCACAAGAAAGGGCATTTCGCTAGAGAGTGCAGATCAAAAGGGAACAATTTCTGTCATCTTTACTTCTTCAGAATAACTTTCTTTCATCGCGTGGTTGTTTAAACAACCTTCCTCGTCTTTTGGAAAATTTCTTGAAGTCTCTCACGGCCATAGCATATTCTTCGTCTTCACTATCAGAAGTCGAACTTTCTTCATCACTAGATTCCTTTTTAGCCTTCAAAGCGAGAGATCTACTTTGTTCTCTTGTGTCTTTGACTATTTCGGAATCTCTCTTTATTATCACTTCATATACTTTCAAGTTGCCGATAAGTTCGTCAAGTAATAGTGATGTCAAATCCTTTGACTCTTCAATAGCCGTGACTTTTGCGCGCCATTTAGGATGAAGTGCCCTAAGAAATTTCCTAACATAGTTCTTGATAGAAAAACCTTCATCAGGTGCTTTTAGACTAGTAATGATAGTGTTAAACCTAGCAAAAGCATTATCTATCGATTCCTCTTTCGAAATCTTAAATTATTCATATTGTTGAACAAGGAGATCTATTTTGTTATCCTTGACTTGATTATTACCTTGGTGAGTGATTTGTAAAGTATCCTAAATTTCTTTTGTGGTTTTACACATAAAAATTCTTTCGTATTCTTTACATGCCAAGGCATTATAAATTACCATTTTAGCTTTATTATTTTAAGCAAGTTTTTTTTAAGATCACCGCTTTATTTGTCAAATGGTACAATTTCATCCTTTTTAGTTTTGAGATTGTTTTGAATCATTATGTATTATTTTGAATAGGAGGAAAATCACCATAGATAATAACATGCCAAAGATCTAGATCTTTTGATTTCACATAAGTTTTGAATCTATTTTTCCAATAAATAAATCCATCACTTTCAAATATGGTGGGTCTTGTTGCATAGATTGCCCGTTCTAAATATTTTCCAATTCCATAGATCCGATTTCAAGTTTTAAAATATAATTTATTTTACAGATCTTGTATGAACGAACTTCTAACCAAATTTGGTTACTAAAGGGGGGGTTGAATTTTTTAACTACCGCTTTTTAAATTAATGTGACATTTAAATATAAAAAGTTAGATTCGATTTTATGTGATCTCAATGTACACACAATATGAACAATCTAGTTAAGTAAATAAATGACAATAAGTAATAATGTAAATTTGTAAGACAAGAGATAAGAGTTAGAAAGATCAAACCACAACACACGGATTTATAGTGGTTCGGTAATGAAGCTCCTCTTCGCCCTACTCCACTCCTCGAGTACCCAACTCGAGAGTTCTCTTCACTATGTCAACAAACTCCCTTTAGGCGGAGAAAACCGTACACAAGTAGCTTACACCAATTTTTGACACTAAGCCAAATGTCGAGTCCTAATCTTAGCTAGAACCAATCTACCACACACTTGTATTTTGAGGCCTAAAATACTAACCACACTAACAAGATATCACTTCACCTAAACACTAACACGATCAACCCGATCTAACTATTACACACAATCACAAGAGATATAAATGAATTACAAGATACAACACAATCGTAACTATGTTACGTGAACACCAACTAAGCTATACCACTTCTTGACTTGATGATAAGAAGTATTTTTCTCTTGAACTTAAGGATCCAAGCTTGAATCACTTGGAAATAAATGCTTAAGATTAAATGATTAAAGGATTGTAGGAGATATGTAAACTAATTTTAAATAGAAAGAAAATGAGTGCAAAAGGTAAAAAAATCAGTGGGGAGCAGTCCACTATTTATAGGCAGAGCTGGGAGCCGTTTTACATGGCCATCCCCTTACCACTAAAGGGGTCATCCCTACCTATAAGGGGGTCATCCATAGTAGGACGCTCCTATTTTTGTCTTTTCCTACAGAGGTGTTTTCTGGATCAGTTTTATACTATTTTAAGGGGAAATTTTGAATTCAAAATATTTATTTTGAATAAAACATTTCTTGTAAATACCAAAAATGTTTTGTATAAGTTTTAAAAATGTTTGTTACATTTTATAAAAATGTAAGGTTTAGAAAAAATAAATTCCTTTGATTACAAATAAATTAAGCATTTATTTATTCATACCTTTAAGTGATTAATTTGCGAAATAAAAATTTACGACTAATTACTTGTTTACGTTTAATTTTACATAGAGCATTTTTACATTTTGTGATTATCAAAACGTAAAGAAGTCGAAAAATATCAATAACGTTTTTAGGCATTATTTCTATCAACAATACTAATCAGAGAGGAATTCCAGAGAAACCTTATAACCAAGTGACTTGAGGAAGGTGACCAGTGAATCATGAGAAGGTGGTGCCACAAACTCTTTGTGAGGAATTCTTGGACAGATAAAGAGAATTTCACAAAAGAGATCAACACCAATTTTAAACTTCTTGTTGTCAAGCTGAAACTGGTATAGGGAAGAATCCATGACTTTGGAAACGGTGAACCAAAATTGCTGCATGTAGATTTCAGGTACATCAGATGTGATAAGAAAAACATTATAGCATTATGAGAGCTTGAGAATATACAGAAGGACTTAATAGGTGGCTTCCTTTTTCTTCTTTAATGGATCAATACTCATGTTGCATGAGCCAATCGTAACACGATCATTAGTAGAAACCAAAGCTTCATCAAGAGCAGCTTGTTAAATTTATTGTTGAGTCATGATTCTGCTAAGAATTGCCCAATACAGTTTATATACATGTCATATATATATATATATATATATATATATGTATATATATATATATATATATACATATATATAGATATACATATATATATATACATATATATATATATATACATATATATATATCACTGATCAGATTTGATATTCCATGTTGTGTTGTTTGTTTTGATGTATTAAGATTAATGTTTTAGTGTTTAATCACATTTTAAAGCACAAACTATGAAACTCAACTATGATTAATGGTCAACCAAGGTCAAATGGTCAACATCATGTCAAAGGTCAAACAAAGTCAAATATAAGTCAATAGTACACACAGTGCATATTTCGCCCGTTATATGCGTATACATATTTCGCTTATTTTAAAATTGTGCATATTTCGCCTGTTTTAACAGTGTGCATATTTCGCCTATTTTAGACATGTGCATATTTCGCCTGTTTTTTGAAGTGTGCATATTTCGCCTTATTTAGAAGTGTGCATATTTCGCCTGTTTTAGAAATGTGCATATTCGCCTGTGTAGAATCTAAGTAATCTTTAAACACACAAAGAACTATGAAGAAATCTAGAGAGAGAAAGAGAGTGGGAGATTGTTTCTAGTGAAAGAAAGTGAAAGAGAAAAACATGTATTACCATGTGTGAAATGAAACAACCAACACCTTTTCCATAGCATGGAAAGGGTTTAAATACTACATATGGTCGGTTGGGTAAGGCCTTGTCCATGGGCTTTCCATAGACTTTTCCTTAACTAGCCTATCTAGTTTCCAAATATTACTATATGAGCTATCTAATGATATTAATGGAAGTGACCGATACTTTCGTATTCCTTACAATCTCCCCCTAAGGGAGGTCACTCCATTTTACAAAAACTTAAACCTAGCATACTATGCTTTGTCTTCAGTCTTGTGCTCGCAGATTTGTTTTCTTGACATTATCTTGTGAATATGGTGTAGTGATCTTTAACTTTAGGTTTGAGCTTGTTCTAATAGGCTTGACTTGTATGTGAACTTAAACTTCTTTGAGATCATCAACCAAGCATAATCTCCTATCATTATTTTGTGATCTTGTCACCGTCTTGTGCACTTGTGACTTTTGGACCGACATGCTCATACTATTATGGTTTCTTGTTCTTGAAAGCTTGAATAAGACATCTTTCTTAAAAATCATTAACTATAACACTTTGTCACTTCGAGAAAGACGTTTGGCAATAGAGTGACGGGAACTTCTTTTAAATTCTTTGACTTTAATACTTTGTCACTTCAAGAAAGACGTATAGTATCAGAGTAGCAGAAGTCTTGAAACATGTACTTGAGCTTTCATGATGTCTTTATATTTGTCGGTTGAGTATGAGCACGTGGTGTTAGCTTTGACTCGTCATCGAGAAACTGCTACCACCATCAGGAAATCTGCATAAATGAGTTAGTAAGAAATAACATATATGGATGAAAGTGGCTTTGTCACTTCGTCAAATACGGTTGTAACAACCACGGTTCCCCGTTACTCAGTATAAATACTGCCTGTGATCAGGTAGAATTCCGAAGAATCTCCTTGATAGGGTTTCGCAGCTGCACTAGTCGTTCTTATTACCGGAGCGTCTCAAAGCAGACAACACGGTAAGAATGAACCGGTAAGTTACTATCTTCCTGATTAATCCATCAATTCGTGTTCAGCTTTCCTATGTCTAGATACCCTTGTGAGGCTTCCCATGAACATAAGATTGAAAATCAATTTAGAAAATCAGTCGTTGTGTCAAGATGCAAACGGTTTTTATGACACACTAACAGTTTTATCTTTTTCAAAATTCATTCGTCAATTCATAAGCTAGACCGAATTGATATCCAGTATCACAAGTTCGATCCGTGTAGGATCTCACAAGTCACCTACCAAGAGCTTGTTTGATGTTGGCTCAAGCAGGATTTCCATCTTCACTGTGAATACTTAAGTATCACTCGGATGTTCTGGCAAAATCACAAGGATAATGCGTAGGACTCTTGATATATATTTCTTGTTTTTCACATTGTGTGAATTAGCAAGCATATTTTGGATAAGTGTCCTAATGAGATTTATGGATGATCTCTTTTGGCTCTAGACTCAATAGTGCACATTTGGTTTTAGTAATCGGAGGCTGGAGCAGACTGCCACCTTTTCAATACCAACTAACTCGGAGTGAGAAAGTCAATAGAAATGTGTTTAATCTCTGTGAGAAATGAAACATAAATCTTTTGAGAGATTCTGAGTGGCTAGGGAGGGTTGTGCATTGCATCACTGGGTCCATGATGTCAGTCTTTAATGTCAGCAATCATCTTTGTGATTCTGACAGCAGATGTATTGACCCGGTTTCTGCCTAAGTGTAAGGAGGGCTTCTTTCTTTTCACCCTTTATCTTAACTTTTCTTTTTAATTCTTCAACCCCTTCAGTGCTTACCGAGACTTCATAACTAGTACCTTGTTGGGTTTGTTCCAGTACTAGCTCCATCTCAGTCGGCACTTTTCCCTTATTCTCACTTTTACTCCTTTTTTACATCATGCCTAAGGACTTCTACACTATCTAGTGGAATGTCCCTGGGTAGATCCCTCCGGTTCTGGCTGGATCGTGGGAACGAATACCTATACCTAACCACCTTATAACTCCAAATAATTAAATACATGGTCGGTCTTTTGGTATCATTCACAGCCTTAAAACCATTTGTAATGCTCCCCCTCAACATGTGCATCGATATTCGAAAATGTTTAGCACATGAAGGGAGAAGCTTGCACTTGAGTCCTTGAAATTCACATCTTTAGCCATATATTTTAATCACATTTTCTCCCCTTATCAAAAATGTCAAATCTCTTGATATTTTGGATATCAATTGATTCAAATATTCATAGATTCAGGGAAAAAATGTCCAATTATTAACAAGCCGATTATAGGAACATTTTAATGCTCCCCCTCAAATTATGAGGGAATAATATGGTGTTTGAGTACGTTAATTTGAATTTTTTTGAATTTACTAAGAAATTCTTAAAAATTCATACTCAAACACTATATATGCCTAATTATAGTCTACACTATTTATTCACATATTCACAAGAGTTATTATATACGAGAGATGGACCTGAAATGAGATAGGACAAAATATGACAAAATCATATTGTCCGTTCCAGCAGCCTGAGGTCATTCCCGTATTCTCTTCCACCAACAAACTTCTCTAAATTCCGCATCAACCTCCTCTCATAAAGCTGCTTGTCGATATCCTGAACCATAACCCGAGCCCTTCGTTTGTCTAATCTACTCCATTTCCTCTTTGGCAGATATTCCATCCTTATTCCCTTAGCAATATCATAAAGAGTAGTCTGAACATCATTGAGCGTGCCATCACTGAATTTATGGAGTTCATCAGCGCGCATCAATCTGTTTCTGTTGTTCTGGTCCTTGTATATCACTCATTTAGGGTCTGAATATGTTGTGTATGTGGTTCTGTTCATGAGATTTGACCTGAATGTGTCTGGCTTGGTAAGGTTGAGCTTCTTTTGGTAACTTTCGACACCTAATTGAAGATCTTCCACCCGCCTTTGAATGACAATCTGTCTGGTGAACATACGCAATGCCACATTCAAGTCATACCGTTCGTCTATTGTGAGATTGGTCAGCTTTTATTGAACAAGTAGAAGTAGCATGTCTTCTATGTCTTTTAGGCGAAGTCATGAAATCACCTTCTCTAAATTTGTACCGATGTTGATCCTGTCGACGAACTTTAATCATTTCTAGGTGACCATAGTCATACTTCTTCATAATCGTAAGTCTGGTAACCGCAATGATTCTTTTTCTAGAGTAAACATCTTTAGACGAATCCCATGTTGCTGGCAAACCAGTAGAATCTTTGGCGTTTGGGACCCCAGTGTGAAGTGCCCAAGTAAGCATGCTTATCATATATTACTTTCACGGGACTCCACAAATTACGAACCAAGTCTTTAATCCATTTGATCTCATATGTAGCAGCATTTGTCTTCGTAACGGAACTTGAGTACCGTTTGCTTAAATCACCTCCTTTTAGATATTCTAGGTCGTTGTTGATAAAGAAATCCTGAGGGATAACTTGAAGGCCTGGATGATCTGGAATCAACAGAAGAGGCTTACTGAGATCGAACGGATACGGTTTACCTTCAGGGTTATGCTAGTCAAGTCGTTCAGTGGTAGCCTTGGAACATTCTTCAAGATGATACTCTAATTCTGTAAGACTTTTGCAGGTGCCTTTGAGTAGCTCGAATGCCGGTCCAACCAGAATTTCTTGAGTCAGATCTTTAATGTTGAGCCGATTCAGGACAAATGCAGAGAAGTCGAATGAGGTATCCATGAGCTCATCGAATGAAGTACGAGGTTCTTTAGCACGAGCAACTTGACTAATCCAGGTCTGAGGAGGTCGGAAGTCAACATGTTGTCTCTTATTCCAATCAGAATCAGGAGTTGGAGGTCGTTCGGGTTTCTTGAACCAGTCATCCTTGGAAACCTCCTTGTCAGCGGGTTGTTCATCATTGTTACCCGTGTCGAACTCTTGATCCTGTTGCACTCCCGAGTCATCAACTGTATGACTTGGCTCCTCTGCATGGGCAGACTTGCCAGAAGGCTTATGTTGAGAGTGGGAGGCATCTTTAGAGGTGCTTGAAGACTTCTTTTCCTTTGACCTTGAATCTCTAGATGACTCAGCTTCCTTGCTTGACTTCCTTCTTTTAGTACCTCGGTCTGATCCAACGGAGGGGTCTTGATCTTTGTCTTTGACGTATCGACTCCTCTTCAATGCAAAGACTTCACCATATGTATCAAATAGATCTTTGTCAGTTTGATAAGATTTGATTAGTGCATTATAAAGCTCCCTTTTATAGTCAGCTTTATCGTATGACTTGCTCTTCTCCATCTTATCTATAAGTATCTTTGTAAGCTTAAACTCAGAGAGTGATGCGGCCGCCTCATAAGTTGAATTTGGTTGAGAGGAAGACCTTTCCAATACTACAACTTCTAATGATTCTATGAAATTTTTCTCTATCACAGGAATTGCAAAGTCTGAGACTGCTTGAGGGAGAATCTGAGGAAGTTGAGTGTTGACTTCTTCTTTAAGAATAACTCTTATTGATGTGTCAACGAGTTCTATGTAATCCTTCTTCTTAGCTTGAGCTTCTTCTCTACAGTCCAAATTATGTGCCATAATGGCCTTTTAGATAGCTTCTCTAAGTTTGTTGTCAATGTAACGATCTACTATAGCAGGAATAAAGGAGAGAGCTTGAGCATACTGGTCAACTTGCTTTATCTCTGACAGATCTTTTTCTAAGTTAGTGACTCTGTCGTTGAACTTGAATACAGATGAGAAATCTGGAAGTGAAGGAAATGAGGTTGTAGCTTCAGAAGTTGTTGGTGTCAGAGTTGGTGTTTCTTGTTGTAGAAGAGGATTAAAGAAAGGAGGTGGTGGAGGAATAGTTGTGGTAAAAATGGATATGACTTCAGGAGTTGCCCTTACTGGAATGGTGTAGAGAGATGATGTCTGACTCCTTGGTTCTTCATGATGAACTGTGGTGTCCATCAGAGAAGCAATCTCATTATCAGCTAGAGAGGGATTCTTAAGATTTAGGAGCTTACTTGTAAAGTCAGAGGAGACAGAAGAACTTTGTATTGGTTCATCCGTCTTCTATGTGTCAAGGACCGGTATAAGGGTCACATGAGCTTCTTCCTCTACTTACTCAAACCCTGACTCTTAAGAAACATTTTGTTGGTCTGTGCCACCTTGATCAACATTGGTCATGTCAGCATCTCTATTTCCCAAATTTACGTTTACATCATTATACAGCTCCTTAGTGACCTCATTATCTTATTTTTCATCCATTGTTTCTTCATCAACAATCTTTTCTTCTTCTTCTTCCTAGTATTCAGTGCTAGACTGATTGAAAACATGAATCTTGATTATGTCTGACTTGGTTTTATCACTGTCATTCTTTTTGTTATCGTCATTCGTGTCATCATCTTCTTGGTTATCATCATCATTAGCATCATCATCATCATCACCATTGCCATCATTACCTTTATCATCATCATCATCATCATCACCATTATCACTTTCATCTTCAGAATCATTTTCATCATCATCATCTTCTTCTCCACTATCACCCCAAGACTCTTTCTCACTTTCAGAATCATATTTGGGTACATCGGGAACCCCTGGTTTAGTACCAGTTCCTTCATCTGTACCAGAAGTCTTGCGATGTTGCTCATCAAGAACCCCTGATTCAAAATCAGTTCCATCACCTGAGCCACTTGCATGAGAAATATGGAAATCTTTCTTGCTTCGTTTGGCAACCTCCTTGAGTTGAGCAGCTTCAGAAAGTGCTACTTCCGAGAGAACATTCAAACCCTTGCCTCTGTCAGCCTTAACCGGTGCCTTCTTCTTAGTCGGTTTAGGTTTGGTAGCAGCAACTTTCTTAGCTTTAGCAGACTTCTTCTTGGAAGGAGATTCCTCAGATGAGATGGCTGAATCCGATTTCTTTTGACTTTTCCTTGACTTTGGAGGTTCAGCTCCTGAAGCAATTGCATAATAAGTCTTGTAAGAAACAGAGTCCAGCAGGGCTTGATTCGTCATTGCTTCAGGAAGGATTGCACCATATACTTGAGTGTCTGCATGTCTGGAGACGAATCTCATGGTACCCAGTAAGCTATCATCACGAGCAGTGTGCATGAACGTTCTGTTTCTCATTGAGATGGACTTATCTTTTTTGAGGAAGTGATGAATGATGATCTTCGTGAATCTAGGATAGAACATCTTGTCTTGTTTCTTAGAATCTATGTTATCAATCTGGTAAGCCAAGTCCTCCAAGATTAAAGCAACAAAGTCAAAGATTCTTCTTGTAGTACATTCCATATAGGATTTGAACTCTTGAAAGTCAAATCTTATCAAAACCAGATATCTTTCCACAGAGACATTTGTTGATGATTGATGCAAAGGTTCTCCATGGTTGGTGCAGATGATCAACAATAACATCAGTGATGTACTTGATTTCTCCAAATGTCCAAGTTCACGGATATGATAAGCTTCCTCTTTTAGTTGGGTTCCTCAAAATTTCTTTGACCCTAAATCCTAGACATATGTTGTTCTGAATTAAAGATTCCCTTAAATGCTGTTTAATAAAGAAAAACAAAGGGACTAAATCAACATAAATGAGATTCTACAAATAATGAATGTATAGAAGATATTGTCCAAGATATGTAGATCAATGATTGATAAATCCAAATGATTCTTATAATATTAAATGTTGACTAGGAAGTTGAATACTTATGGAAAGTATTAATAAGTATTAAATATGATGAGTAGGTTACAAGGTTTATTATGAAAGTATTAATGTAGAATACTTAGGAAAGTATTAATTATATTGTAACCTACTAGGACTCCTTGGTCTATAAAAGAGGTGGACTAAGGGGTTAGTGGTAGCCTAGGGTGGTAGAGAAAATACATTAATCTCTACACATCCATCATATACATGTTTTATAGTTAGTTCATAGCTTCAAGGTTGTAAACCCTGTTACCATTCAGAGTAACCGTATTCAATATATTGAGGCTGAAAGTTTGGTTTATTGTTATTATTCTTCTTAGTATCACAACCTAGTTTCCGCATAGTTTATGATATTCCCAATCAAAGTTTCTACCATAGTTGTCTTTGATTTATCCAATACAACTAAACCTTTTATCAGCTAAAGAGTTAAAGATCTGACATGAAGGGTTCAACAAGTGGTATCAGAGCTTGTTGAGAAACTCTGAGTAAGAAGAACCTAAACACATCAGTTACAACTATAGATCTTTTTGAATAGATCTTTCTAGCCTTTTAAGGGTGGTAGCTAATCTGGGTAGATCCAAACTAACTACAAGAGAAACAATGACTATGAACAATATAAGTTATGCGGAAACTAACTTATACTGCTAAGAAGAACAATGGATAAAACAGAACTTTGATTTCTATTAATCTGCTAGGTTACAGATTACTAACTATATGTATTTTTGAAACTTGTATATGAAAACTTATGTCTAACTAATGCCGTAGGGTTCCTTTTATACACCAAGAGAAATAAAAAAAAAAAGGAAATGGGGTCCCTAATGGGCTTACAAAACGTGTGAAGAGATAATGCATATCTATTCCTATAATAACTCATGCATATCTCCTAACAGTACTAACTAGCAGTACTAACTTACTACTAACAACACTAACTATACTGGCAGTACTAACAATGTACTGGCAGTACTAACTATTTATAACTAACAGTACTAACTACTTAGTCTATTTTCTTGAATCTATAGCATTCTTCATTAGCAGCACTAAGTAGAACTGGCAGTAGTAACTTGTATAAGTAGCAGCACTAAGTTGTAGGAACTTCTAAAACCTAACAATCCTCCCCTAAACATGATGTTCACTTGTTAACCTTCATGTTTCTTCAGTTTGAGCTTCTTGAACACTAGGAGGATGTATCCAAACACACTGCTACTCTTTAATCTGCTTTTTCTTGAACTCTTTTGTTACTTAGTAAACTTGAAATTCTTTAGCTTCCAGTCTTTGGTCACCATCTCAGCATCTCAGCAACACAGCAACACAGCTACACCAACTAAGTTGGCTTTGTAGTTTTTGGCAAACTACCAGCCATAAACGGATTTGATATTTCTTTACCAGTAGCCGTTTGCTCTGGAATAGCCAATGCTTCATTGTAATAACATGGTGCATTGATAACCATATAGTTTTGAGTAAACTATCAACTATCAACGGATTTAAGATGTCTTTACCAAGAGTTGTTTGCTTTGGACTAGCCAACTCTTTATTGTAAAGCATGGTGAGTTAAGAACCATATAGTTTTTAGCAAACTATCAGCTATTAACAGATTTGAGAAGTCTTTACCAGAAGCCGTTTGCTCTAAGACTACCATTCTTGATGTCTGTTAAGACATGGTGAACTAATGACCATATTGTTGTGTGGATGATAAAACAAACAATTAAGAGATCCTTCTCCCTCACGCTCCATCATGGCTTCCATACTTATCAATCTGTTTTTGAATGAATCTAAGCAGAGTATAAGCATCTTCACTTGCAGTCCCAACTACTAACCTTAAAGAAAGCATTATCTTAAGTGTTTCTTTTGTGAGTGGATACTTCTTCTCTGCAAGTATATGAATCTCAGTACCATCTTCCAGTATTAAGGTATGACACAAAAATTTATCATAAAATCCCCAGCTCTTAAGAATTCCATCTTTCTTGATTCTGCAGAGTTCATCTTTCTTGCATCTCTGCATTAAACATTGTCCTTAAATCTCCCCAAAGAACTAAATCAACACCTTCTGGAGTAGTTGTTTCAAATCTCTTCATCACCAGATTATATAACTCCACAAGATCTAGCCTATCAAACCTTGTCACCATTTCAGAAAAGGTTTTAATCCACCTAGAACTTCCATCAGATCTAAAGATTCTGTAGTAGATGCACTCTGCTCCATGTCTGTCAAAATCATAGAATTTTGATTCCTAGTTAATAATTAGAAACCTCTTCTCCAGGACTTCATAATCTATTATTCCTTCTTCATCTGGAACTATCTTCAGAAAAGCCTTTAGTTGCTCTTCCTCTTCAAGATCAGCATCAGTCTTTTGTCTTTTAGACTTCTTTGTTGCTTTCATCTTAAGTCTTCTGCCTGGTCTTTTCCTGATACTCTCTTCATGTCCTTCTTGCTTAACTTCAACCTTAGTACTGTTAGGTTCTTCAAGAACCTTTTGCTTATGTACACCAGCTGCTTCTTTAGAATCTTTTACTGCATCATCTGAATCCATAGGCTTGAAATCATCAATTACCCTTTTCTGTCTTTCATACAAACCTTGAATTTCTGCAAATGTCTTTGCCTTCAGCTGAGAGTGTTTGTAACCACCCATATTCTTCAGATACGTCATCATCAAATTCCTCAGTTGAGATTTAGTTGGTGGTCTACTTCTAATCTCAGCAGATCTTTGTGCAGCTCTGAATTTTCTTTGAGCATCAATTGTTTCAGCCAAGAACTTTGCTCTCTCTTCAATTGTATACTCCTCTCTTTCTTCTTGTTGAAGCTTGGCTGCAAATAATGCATCAGCATCAATCCCTGCTTGAACTTCATCATACGTCTCAGCTATAGCAGCCTTAGATGCTTCTTCTTCCCTCTGTCTTTCCCTTTCTACCTCTGCTTGCAAGTCTACTTGTAACTGTCTAGCGATTTCTGCATCTCTTGCAATCTGAGCAGCATCAAAATCACTTCTAGTCATCTTCTTTGCAGGCTCAGGTTCTTCTAAGACACTTTTGCCTTTGTCTTTAGGGTTAATTATTGGAAGTGGCTTTAGGGTTAGGATTGATCTTGCAGGTCTTGAAGAATCTTCAATATCTTTAATTGAACACTTCTTTTTCTTAGCTTTTCTCCTCTTCCTTTCATCTTACAAAGTTGAGCGATGGTGATTATTCTTCATCATCAATATACATGTTGTTGTAGAAGGTTCATAGATCACAACAGCACTATCTTCTTGCCTAGCAGCATCAACATCTGGCCTAGCAGTACTAAGTTCTGGCCTAGCAGTACTAACTGTTTTAGGTACAGCAGTACTAACTAGTTCTTCAGTACTTCCTCCTTTATCACCACTGCCCTTGTTAAGCTCCTCAGTTTCATTACTTTGCCTCCCTTCTTTTACAACATCCTCTGTTTCCATGTAATCCCTACCATCAGCATCAAGATCATCAAAGGCATCCAAAGTTGGTTCAGGTTTGGCATTTTTCCTCCCCTGTTTGGATACATACTCCTTCCTTCCCAACCTTTTCTTCATTGATAACCTTTTCACACTCTTTAACCATGCCCTGTGGTGTGAGATGCTTGGCTTACACTTCCTTTTCAACTTCTTGATTTGATCCTTCAATTTAAGGATCTCTGCAGCCTGAGCATCCTTGGAAGTTTCCAAAGCAAGAACCCTGTTGGACAAGTTAGTGCAAAGAACAAATAACTCTTCTAGGTTCAAGCCACCCTCAGCTTTTTCAGATGTGTGATCACCTGAAAGAGGACTATCATGGGATGACTGAACCTGAGTCCCTTCACTCCCATTAGTGTCTTCTAAAGAGTCCCTAGAGTCTTGTGTAGTGTCATGGCTAGATGATGAGTCAGTCACAGGGGGTTGGTCTCCTATACTAGGGTGAGTAGGAGAGGGTGTTGGTTGGGGTTCAGTGGGTTGTTCTGAACCTTCACCCTCAGGTGCTTGGTGTGGCACCAACATAGAATCAAAGAGTGGAGTTACTTTTCCTGAAAACTTTACACCTTTCCTTGCCATGTTTGTGAAAACCTTTTTAGTATGGCATGGTGTTTCATATGTATCATTAAAAGGTTCTGGTAAATCTTTAAGTTGATTATTCAAAAAGAGTTGTAAAAACCTTGGATACATTAAAAACTTCTTAGGATCCAAGTTTCTCAACATACCATCAAAAATTAATTTAGAAAAATTAAATTTTTGACCCTTTGCCAAACATATAACTGCTGAAGCCAAATTAGTTGAAAACTCATTCCAAGCAGTTGATTTTGAACTTATGCAATGAAGAATGGTATGTATCAGGAATTTCCATTGTGAGAAATGAATACCTTTTTGAAATGGTAAGTTTGTTGAAAGTTGTTCATACCCCATCAATGCAAGATTTTCAAAAATTTCATTCATCATTTGATAAGGCGAAGTATACCATCCTCGTCATCCAAAAAGATTACATTCGTACTGATGATTCTGCATCTTACAACCGGCCCTGTCATTAACTATGGCATGTATTTGCTTTACAGAATTGACTGTTTTAGAAGTAGCAGTATTCCAAAACTGTTCAATGTAAGAAGCATAAATAGTGGGACTTACAGTGAGATAATAGTTGATGGAGCATGTAGAGAGGAAGTCCACTATCTGATAAAACTTTGTATTCTCTTTACTCTTTTCCAAACAAGCGACCATGTTGTGTTGATCAACAAACTTTAAACTAGCCATGAGTATGCTCTGGGATTGGTTCGGTTATGAGAATATGAGGGTTTGGTAAAGTTATATGAGATTTTGTAGAGATTGCGTTAGGGTTTGAGATGATCGACTAAGTAAACTTGATTCTTTATCTTAAGGAAAGAGTATTATAGAAGGAAAGATCAAAAAATTTCAATTCATAGACCCCTATACGTAAGTTGTTGGCGGAAATATCTCAACGGTTATAATTAATTAATGAAAATCTGTTATACTCTCTAACATTAGTAACGGCAACAAGCAGCACAAACTTTTGCCTGGCAGCACTATCTTTGCCTGGCAGTACTACTTTTGTGCCTGGCAGCACCTCGACTCTTAGCTACCATTTTATATCCCTCAATAACCAAATCCCAAATAGACATCTTTTTACCCAATCACAAGCAACAAAAACGTACCTAAACACTGAGAGCACACTAACTAAGCTAGCCATATTAACTTTTGTACTATCAGTACCAAATTAACTTTAGTAGTATTAACTAAGCTTAGTACCATATGTAGCCTTCAATCCACATTCCAAAGGAAATAATGAACTCTAAATAATCATCTAGAATCCATCTGCTAACTAAGATCACTTCATAAACTATACAACAAGGTAACCTGCTAACTTGCCTCCCCTGAACAAATGCAACTATAGATTTAGCATTCCTATGCTAACAATCAAGAAATTGAACCTGCTAACATCAAAAGCTATCAGCCACATTATCATCAGTGTGAAACTTTAACACTTGAATCAGCTTTTTCTAATAAGCATCCCTAATGAAGTGGCCGAATCTCAATATGCTTTGTATTTAGTGTGAAACACTAGATTATTTACAATACATATTGTGCTTTCATTATCAATGTAGATCTTTGTGTTTATAAAATTGAACCCATAGTCTAACATCCACAAAACTTGCCCACAGCAATTTGCAGCAGCAACATATTCTGCCTCTGTAGTAGAAGTAGCCACAATTGTCTGCTTTTTGCATTGCCATGAAATAAGTCTCCTGCCAAGAAATTGACAACCTCCTGTTGTGGATTTCCTGTCAAGATTTGCTCCAGCATAGTCACTATCTGAGTAGGCTTCTAGGTCAAATGATGACACTCTAGGATACCAAAGGCCCAGTTTGGGTTTGCCTTTTAGATACCTAAAGATTCTCTTCACAGCATTTAGATGGGAGGTCTTTGGAGTGACCTGAAACCTAGAACAAGCACAGACTGCAAACATAATATCAGGCCTAGAAGCAGTCAAGTACATTAAAGAGCCAATCATGGATCTATAAAGGTGTACATCCACATCACTAGCTTCCTCATCCTTGACTAAAGGCTTCTGGGTCTCAATTGGTGTACTAGCAGTCTTTACACTGGCAAAATCAAACTTCTTCAGGATTTCTGCAACATACTTATCCTGACTTATAAAAATACCATCTTCTTTCTGTTTGACTTGTAATCCAAGAAAGAAGGTGAGCTCTCCCATAGAACTCATCTGAAATCTACTCTTCATCAATGCCTCAAATTCATCACACCAAGATCTCTTTGTAGAACCAAAAATAATATCATCCACATAAACTTGTACTAACATGATATCATTTTTGTCCTTCTTAATGAAAAGAGTCTTGTCAATAGTTCCTCTTCTGTATCCACTCTTCAACAAGAAAGTAGATAAAGTAGCATACCAGGCTCTAGGAGCTTGGTGTAAACCATAGAGAGCTTTTACTACTTTGTAGACCTTCTTAGGATACTTAGGATCTACAAAACCTGGAGGTTGAGACACATATACCTCCTCATCAATTTTGCCATACAGGAAGGTACTTTTCACATCCATCTGATAGACTATGAATCCCATGTAAGAAGCAAAGGCTAAAAAGATCCTAATGGCTTCAATCCTAGCCACAGGAGCAAAAACCTCATCATAATCTATTCCTTCCTCTTGCCTATGTCCCTGAGCAACCAACCTTGCCTTATTTCTAACAACAACACCTCTTTCATCCTTCTTATTTCTGTAAACCCATTTTGTTCCAATTGCCTTCTTCCCATAAGGCAAATCTACAAGAATCCAAACTTTTTGAATCTTGAATTGCAGCAGTTCTTCCTGCATAGCATCAACCCAACTTTCATCTTCAAGTGCTTCAGATATCTTCTTGGGTTCATTTTGAGACAAGAAACAAGCAAATAGACAATGCTGGAAGTCCTTATGATTATTTCTTCTCTGCTTTTGAATATAACTTACAAAAGCATAGGCTCCAGAACTTTTGGTCACTTTGCTCCTTGTTTGAACTGCTGAATTTGGATCTCCAAGAATTAGAGTTGAAGGATGAATAGAGTTAATCCTTGATGTGGGAATAGGACTAACATTCACAATAGTTTCTAAATTTGTGAAGTCAGCCACTGCACCCTCATCATCATAAGATGCATTGGTAAAAATACCATCAGTAGGATGGTCATACATATCCTCAAGAGCAGGTATTTCAGAATCATCTTGGTCTGTATTGGTTAGATCAGTGAAGGATAGTCCACCATAAGGACTAGCAGTACTAACTGGTGTGCTAGCAGTATTAACTGTGTTAGTACTGCTAGCTTTAGCAGTTCCTGCTTGAAGAAGCAAATCCTTAGTATCTTTGGCAAACTCCTTTCTGAGAGCTTCAGCTGCATCATTAGCATCCTGTTCTTGTCTTTTAAGCCTTTCAAGCTCATCCAAAAAGACTTGATCCTCCTTATCTACTGCTTTCGTCATCTGTCTTAAATCATACTTTGTTTAGGATCTTCACCCCCCTGCATTCTTTCTATTGATCTCTTTGACTATTGAAGTATAAAGAAGACCATATTTGGCAGTACAAATAATCCTGACAAAGTCACTTCTATTTAGAATTTCCTGCATCAATATTATCTTCTGTAACCTACACTATATTAACTGCTTTGGACCTGATTTAGTTAGCTAGATCCACTGATCTCACATGTTGATAATTCATTGAATTATTAAATAATCAAGATCATACCAGCCAAGTTGGTACCTTCCCCGGCAACATTTGGTTATTTTTCTAAAAAGGTTATTGCAGATTTATTCAACTATCTTGTTTCTTAATTGTATACCCCCAAAAAGCCTGCTTTGTAAGAAATAACCCTACGAAAAATCCTTCATCTGATTTCCCATTAAACATGCCCCAATGGGTCAATGGATTCAAGATGACCACATGGCACCCAAAAGGTCTTTAATAGCTAATATTGGTTATTTTTACCCAGTATAATTCATAAGGTGTCGTATTTTGAGGCTTGGTCACTATACCCTATAAGGACATAACAAGCAGTACTACTATTTCAGCCCTAAAAGTGGTAGGTAAAAAAATGAATCTGCTAGCAAAGTTTTCCTACAGCCTCAATAAGGGACCTTTCTTTCATTTAGCAAACTCTATTTGTTGTGGATTCGGGCAATTATTGTATTCCTCTTGATCCCTTTTGACCCACAGAATTCAATAAAATCTATGTTCTTAAATTCTGTACCATTATCACATCTAATAGTTTTAACTTTTTGATTTAATTAGTTTTGAATTTGTCTTATAAAGTCCTTAAGGATTCCACTAGTTTCATCCTTAGTATCTTAAGAAAACACCCAACTAAAACCTGCTAAAATCATCAGTGATAACCAGGCAATAAGTCTTATGGTTTAAGCTCCTTACAGATTGTAGTCCAAATTAATCCTTATCAGAAAGCTTAAGGCTGACTAATAGAGCTCACTGATTTGGCCTTACAGGAGGCCTTGTGTTGCTTTCCTTTTTGACAAGCACACACAATTGTCTTTTAAAAATCTTTGAAGTAAACCTCTTACCACAGTTTCTCTTTACATGTTTTGTTTTAAAGTTTTTAAAGTTAACATGGACCCAACCTCCTAGTCCATTTGTTAGTTCTCAAATTGGCCTTTGCAATCAACATGCTAAACCACCAGAAGAACAATGTTCTCTAAATTGAAACTGTACATATTGTTTTTGGTCTAGGATTCTAAGTAATACTTGATGTCATCAGGTAAACTTAAATTCAGAACAACACAAGACATTCCATGTCTATGAAGAAACCTTATTCCTTCTTATCAATATTTGTTGACACAGAAAAAGATTGAAATGCTATAATTCTTTTACAAAAGCACACAAATCCATTAAAATCAACTTTCCATTTTTTATTGTACCTTTACCATTAATGTAACATTACTTCCTCCAAAAGCAACAGGCGCCACCATTAATGTCGTGATATCAGCAAGTAGCCTTGTTTCCATCATGGTGCTCTGAACAGCACAATCCCTTATGCTGTACAACTCTTAGTCGATAATCCTAGCACATTAAATAAGAGATTAGTTTCTCTTAGGTCCAAGCCTTTTTGGCTGGGTCTTGCCTATGAACTTGAAAGGACACACAATTTCTAGAACTTGATCCACCATTGTATTTGGAGACTTTGTTCCAGTAATGTCTTTTGTGTCTCCAATTACAACCTGCTGAGGGCTTAAACAACAGTTTCCCTTTTCCCCCCAACAACACTAACTGCATTTACCGCATATATTAACTTTTTTGATAGGAAAAATGTCTAAGTGTGTTGTTCAATTCAATCTTTCTAACAAAGGTAAAGAGTTTTATGAAAACCACTTTTGGTCTAATTATTCAAATAGCGTAACAGTATTAACTGTCTAGCAGCATTATTTGGTAGTGGCATGTCCGTTTAAAATTATGCCTACATATTAACTCGTGTTAGTACCAGTTAAGGTTTCTAAGCAGTATTAACTTGATAGAACCAGCTCAGTTTCTAGTATATTAACTTGAATCTTGCTAGTTCTAGTTAGTACTAAAAAGCTTTGAACAAATTGGTTTTGATGATTCACTTTTTGCACATTGTTCCATACTGGCTTAATCTCCCTTTGACCATACCCCTTACTCATCCTATTGTTTAATTCAACTTGTTTAGCCATCCTTTTCTCATGGAAATCACAATCTCTAATAAGATGGCTAAAACTTCCATATACAAAACATGCCTTTTTGATAAAACCATATCTTAACCCAGTTTTTCAGCCATTAAACCACTATAATCCTTTTTGTCAGGTTTAGGACTCTGACTACATGTGTTTTGTTCTTTAACAATTTGCCTAGGAGTTTTTACATGCTTAACAGTATTAATAAAACAAAACAGGTGTTTCCTGTTCTTTGTGGGAAAAGCCACTTTGTTCATCTTCACTATCTATTCATACTCTCAAATTAGGACATCAACCAAACTTTTAGTACTTACTACTTTAGGTTCATTCACAACTGGTTCAGGCATGATTTATGTGTTTTTCTTCAATACAATTGGATCACAAGTATTAATAAGTCACTGCTCCTAGCATCAATTCACTAGGTTTAGATTGCTTTAGACCTAATGTAAATTGTGAGTACCATCTATTTCTTATCAAGTCAAAAGGGATGTAGGATCCCTGTCATTGGAGGGGAACTGCAAGCATCCCCTCTGCATATCTATCATTCACAGGACTATCTTCTATATCACTTGTCCTACTGACAAACACACTTTGGAAAACTTCTTTTTCATAACTTAAAACACCTTTATTCATTTGATCACCATACCCAAGTCCAGCCTTATCCCTAGCCACCAGCTGAACTATTAGCAAATATTACATTTTTTAGAATATTGTGCCATTTTCCTACTTTAAGCTTTAAATCTCTTTTCTTTTTCAGGCTACTGCCAATAGTTTCTTATGGTATGTTAAGGACATCAGTTTAGCATCTAATCAATTTTCTAAAACCTTCTCTTTTCCCTCATACCAAAGTTGACTTTGTTGATGAGCAACTAATTGTGCTTCAACTTTCTTTAAAGCTTGAGTATATGCCTGAATTCTATATTGGGCATCGTCCAAGTTTCCTCTTCATCATATAATTTTTTAAGTTTAGCAAAAAGAATGCTTTACATTCTTTTGAACAAGAAGTTACCTCTGTGTCTAGACCTGAACTGCTGCAAGCCATCAAAGCATAGTTCTCTTGTTCATCTTCTGAGTGACTGGTCCAATCAACACCTTCTCCATCAAGAGTCACCAAAGCTTTAGAGTCCTCCTGTTTACCAGATCTCCTCCTATTTTCTTTATCCTTATTCCCAGTGTTCCAAGCATCTCTCCTCCTACTATCTTGATTCCCCTTGGATCTGCACTCTCTAGCAAAATGCCCTGTCTTGTGACAACTATAGCACTCAACTTTGGTTTTGTCAAAACCAACCGGTTCCTTGGCATCAAATTGTAGCTTTCTACCTGTCTTTTTGTAGAACTTTTTCATTCTCATGGAAATCATGGCCACCTGCCATTTCAAGTCTATTTCTTCTAAATCAAACTCATCAAGCTGTTCTAGATCTTCATGATCCAATTGTGGGCAACTGGATTGATTTGCATGTAAGGAGTATGATGAAGGATGTTCATATTATGAGTTATGACCAGAAGAATTAGAAACACCATAAGCGGTACTAACATCATTAGTACTGCTAGTGTTCTCTGAAACAAATGCCATATTCTGCCTGGTGCTAAGGATGATGCAGTAAGCCTTTAACATTAGACTCCAAAGACTCTAAATTTATTATACAGATCATCAAAAACTGTGACTGTCCCCAGCTTGGCTTGGTCCGCATGATAAGGAAACTTTGAGACCCTAAGCAGAAGGTAGAGATCTAAGGAATTTCTGATTTGCATCCTCAGTGGAGACGCCTGCACCATGAATCTCTAGTTGACTCAGAAGACTTTGAAACCTGTCATAGCCTTTATGTACCCGTTCGAGTTGATACAAAGAAGCTCAAATTGTTGCCTATAGAATACTTCTGCACCTTCTTTGATTCATCATTTCCACTAAATCGAGATTTGCTAGCTTCCCAATTTCTTTACATCATCCATTTTATGAAATTAATAGCAAGATGATCTTATGGTAAAGCCATAAGCAAAGTGGTCCTTGCTTTTCTTTCTCTTTCGCTGGCTAAAATTTCTTCTGCAGTCTTGGGAGGTAGAACCTTTATTAAACTATTTGTATCAGTTGAGACACTCACGGGACCATTTCCTCTTTGAATAACTTCTCAGATAGGATAGTCTGTATGGGTTAAATAATGTTCCATTTTCATGGCCCATATGTCATATCTCCCTGATTGAGAATAGGAGTTTATGGTAAATATGAGAGGGGTTTGTTGTTTGGTGTTTGTGATGTGGTGGTGGTGGTGGTGTGGAGGAATATCATCTTCTGCTCCAGCCTTTGAATTAGACTTGTAAGATAGAGTTTTAAACAGGTTTTGTTCTTCTTACTCAGAGTTTCTCTAACAGCTCGAGCCATTTTGTAGAGTCCCTTTGAATATAGATCTTTCTTTTTCTACCTTTATAAGGGTTTAGCCCATATGGATAGATCCACACAAAACTACAGAGAAAACAATGACTAAAAAACACATACATTTTCGGAAACGTAACTTATCATGCTAAAAATATTGAATAACTAAACCTTTGTATTTTGTTAATACATACATAATTGTCCAAACATGTAAATATATTTTTTCGACCTCTCATGTTTTTTGCTAATAACAAAATGTGAAAATGTTTACGATATACAATTAAAGTTTTATAAATTACTAATCATAAAATTCTATTTCTATGATATTAATCTCACTTAAGAGATGGAAAAACAAATCATTAAACATGATTCTGATCAAGAAAATAATTTTTTCTTAAATCATAATACTCTCCACAAAAATGTTTTTATAAAAATATAAAAAAAAATTAAATATTAATTTAAAAGAAATGTTTTATAAAAACATAAAATTTGAATTTCAAATTTACCCTCATCAAAATGGAAGTCCAAACAGATACAACCTTCACCACAAAAGGACAAAAAAGGGAGCGGAGTCTAGTGGTGGCCCCCTTATAGGGGTGGCGGCCCTCTTATATATAAGGGGCCGCCGGGACTGCCACTAGCAACGGCTACTTTTTTGTCCCCTATAAATACTGGGCCACCCATTTAAAAATTAGACTTCCTCTTGCCAAAAATTCTATCAGATCTAGTTTTCCTCTTTCCCTTATGTCTAAAACACATAACTTGAATCACTAACATACCATAATTTTTTTCAAGTGCTAATTTCTTTCTTCCTCCCTACTTCACCTTCTAATTCAAGTGCAAAGAGAGAAGAACATCGTATTCTTCTATCATAACTCATTTTATCAAGTACTTCTCTCTTCCTCTTCTTTCAAGTTCACAAACATGTATTAGATTTATTTGTGTTGTTTGTAGTAATTGGATCAAGTGAAATCCAAGTGTGTAGTTGTATTATAGGTGATTTGGATTGTGTGTCAATCCAAGGAGTGTAGATCTTGTGAGTGTTTTAAAGACTTAGTGAGTCTTAGATTGTTCTAGCTAAATTAGGACTCGAACACTGCTAGTGTCGGAAAAGAAAGTAACGACGTGTAAACATTTTCTCTGCTAAAGGGAGCTTGTTGACAGAAGTGAAATCTCAGTGGAGTGCTCGGGGATGGAGTAGGAACGAAAGGTGCTCTCGTTGCCGAACCACGATAAAAATCGGTGTCTGGTTTGATCTTCTATTCTTTAATCCTCTTTAACATATTACTTGTATATTAGATATGTTAGTTGATTCATATTGTTTTGGTTGATTGCCATACATCTCGAATCAAACTATTTCATAAGCAAACTTTTAAAAACGCTAATCAACCGGTAAAACTATTTCAACCCCCCCCCCCCCCCCCCTTCGTTTCTACACTACATTTGGTATCAGGAGCAAGTCACTTAAGATTTTTAAAAATATATTGTATTTAAAGCTTGGATCGATCTATGGATTCCGACAAATATCTAGAAGGGAAATCTATGCAAAGACCACTACTTTTTGAAAGCGATAGTTTTATTTATTGGAAAAATAGATTCGAGACATATGTTAAATCAAAAGAGCTAGATCTTTGGCATGTTATTACCAATGGTGATTTTCAACCTATTATTCAAAATCCAGAAACCAAACTTGATTGAGTGTTCATCCCTTTGAAAAACAAACGGATGACTCTAAGAAAAGCTTGCAATAAATAAGAAAACCAAAATGGTTATTTACAACGTTTCTTCGTTGCCTAGAAAAGAATATGTACGAAATTTTCATGTGTAATTCGCAAAAGAAATTTGGAAAACCCTGTTAATCACCCATCAAAGGTAATAGTCAAGTCAAAGATAATAAGACGATCTTTGGTCCAACAATATGAACAATATCCGTCATTTCCGAAGACGAATTTTATAGATAAAGCTTTTGTCTAGATTTTCATACAATATTCAGTCCTAAAGCTCTTGATGAAGTTATCTAGTAAGAAACTACTTAAGTAAGTTCTTAGGGCCTACTCCTAAATGGAGAGCAAAGGTCACGACAATTGAAGAATCAAAAGACTTGACATCACTATCTCTTGATGAGCTCATTGGAAACCTCAAAGTCCATGAGATGATCATCAAGAAAGATTCCAAAATAGTCAAAGCAAAAGTTGAAAGAAAAAAAAAAATATCCTTTCCCTTGCATAAAGCTAAGAAAAGAATCTAGTGATAAAGTGGTCCACTTCTGGTAAGTGAGACGAAGAGTATCCATGGCTAAGAACTTCAAAAATTCTTTAGAGAAGAAGTAGATTCGTAAGACAACCTCGAACGACCAAAAGACCTTCCAAAGAAGCAATGAGACAAGACGCCGGTAAAACAGAAAGAAAATAGTATTAGATGCGGCGACCCGAATCATCTTGCATTGGAGAATGCCAAAACCACCCAAAAGACAAGAACCAAAGAGCCTTTTTTGGAGGTTCTTGGAGCGATAGTGGTGATTAAGATGATGAGAAGGTCAAAGACGAAACTTCTTGTAGCTCATGCATCAATGTAGGGAATGTTCCAATTCCTCTACTTTAGTGATAAAACTCATGCAACTGATGATAAAAACTTATGACAATGAAATGATAAGATTATGTAAAAGAGTCTAAGATAATCACTAAAAACAAAAGACTAAAAAGCCACTAGAAATAAATTAGAAATGAGCTAAAACTAAAACATAATTATCCATATCGAGAAAACAAGGAGTTGATCCTCGAATGTGCATTGTCCATGTACCAAAATGGAGATGAAAAAACGCAAAGTAAGAATCCACTAGATTAAATAAATTTGAAAAGAGTACACACTACTTGAATGAAATGCTAAAGAAATCAAAAAACCCCTCCGTTGATATATTAGTTTAGGTTTAATTCATTTGAAGCATCATTGAAGAGTGTTCAACTTTCGGTAGTGAAGACGAAGAGTACGCCATGGCGGTAAGAGACTTCAAGAAGTTCTTTAAGAGAAGAAGTAGATTCCTAAGACAACCTCGGAACGACAAAAAGACCTTTCAAAGAAGCCGAGACAAATAAAACGGAAAAAGTGAAAGGAAGTGCTTTAGATGTGGAGATCTAAATCATCTTATTGGAGAATGTCCAAAGCCACCGAGAGACAAGAACCAAATAGCATTTGTTGGAGGTTCTTGGAGCGATAGCGGTGAAGAGAATAATGAAAAGATCCAAGATGAGACATGTCTTGTAGCTCAAACACCAAATGAGATCAAAAACTCCACCTCCTAGAAAAGTCAATAATAATTTTTCTCGTCCTAGAAAGCCGCAACCAAAAAGACATGTTGGTCGACAAAACCAACCTCATGGATTTCCCGTAACTTGGAACAACTTTCCACGCCAAAGTTACATGCCATGGGAAATGTGTCTTCCATTATCACATCCCAACCAATTGCATCAATTACAAGGGATGTTTGGCACTAACAACTTTGGACCCATGAGATATTGGGGACCAAATGTTTGAGTTATTGTCTTATATAAATAGATATGCCTTGGAGTCGACTTGGAGCCCGACAAATGGATCAAGGATAGCGGATGCTCTAAACATATGACGGGTAACCGAAAACTCTTCTCCACTTACAAGGCATACAATGGAGGTAATGTCATTTTTGGTAGTAATCTTCGCGGTAACATCATTGGCAAAGGTACGATTTCTAATGACTCTCTCAAAATAGATAATGTAGAACATGTTGATAACTTAGGATTTAACTTGCTAAGTATAGGACAAATATGTGATAATAAGTGTAAAGTAACTTTCTCTGAACATGATAGTGAAATCACTAAGAACGGTAAAGTCATAGGTAGAGGTATTAGGAAGAAAGGCTTATATGTAATGAAATTAGGAAATAAGCCAAAGGATCAAATTTGTCTAGCAATGATTGATGAGAATTCCACCTTGTAGCATAGAAGATTAGGTCACGCAAATATGCGTCTTATTCAATCATTAGCTTTTAAAGAATTAGTTAGAAACTTACCAAAGCTTAAGTTTGATCAACATTTTTGTGATGCTTGTAAAATTGGAAAACAAGCTCACGTTAGTCACAAAGCTAAGAACATAGTCTCAACGACTAGATGCTTAGAACTTCTCCACATGGATCTTTTTGGTCCATCCGCCGTACGGAGTTACGGAGGAAACCGCTACACCTTAGTCATAGTAGATGACTACTCTAGGTATACTTGGACTAGATTTCTTAAGAATAAAACCGAAGCTTTCGATCAATTCAAAATATTTAGTAAGAAAATCCAAAACTAATTAGGATGTACAATAGTGTCAATAAGAACCGACCACGGTAGAGAATTTGATAATGAAGTACTATTTGTAGAATTTTGTAATGCCAATGGTATTACTCATAATTTCTCGGCTCCACGCACTCCTCAATCAAATGGCGTAGTTGAAAGGAAAAATAGGACACTTCAGGAAATGAGTAGAACCATGTTTAACGAGCAATCGGTACCACAAAAGTTTTAGTGTAACGCCGTAGATACTTCAACATATATTCTTAACCGAATCCTAATTAGAGCCATTCTAGGAAAAACACCTTATGAAATCTTGAGAGGTAGGAAATCTACTCTTGACTATTTTAGAGTGTTTAGAAGCAAGTGCTTCATTTAAACACTAAAGACTACCTTACCAAGTTTGACCCAAAGTCATACGAAGGTGTCTTTCTAGGTTACTCCCAAAATAGTAAAGCCTATATCATTCTTAATAAACACACTAGGAAAATTAAAGAATCACTCAACGTGACATTCGATGAAACTCCTCCACCCTCTAAGACATCACCCTTGGTGGATGATGATCTAGATGAAGAAGAAGCTATTACGGAAATCAAAAAGAAAAACCTACAAAATATTGTTGAGGATGAAACATTAGAGATTGACTAAATAGTCAATATTAAAGAATCTAGGAACCATCCCTTAGAAAATGTTATAAGAAACCTCAACCAAAGAACCCTTAGATCACATGCCCAAAACCAAAGTAACTTCTACTGATTTATATCCTATAGAACCTAATAGGGCCGGCCCGTGGATTTTGGTGGCCATGTGCGACAACTACGACTTATATCGCTTATAAGCACAAATAGTTACGTACACAAAATGCAGATACTAAAAATTGTTTTAGAAGTATAAGAAAAAAAATTAAAAAAGTACATGTCACGGTCGATCACCTATCTATAGAATTTATATGAAGTTTTTTAATTTCGCATACAAAGTGGATCAATTTTTAAAATAGTATCAAACTTGAGGTAAAAATGTCAAGTTTTTAAACATGTTTGAATCCATTTGAAAATAAAGCTAAACGACAAGACAGTAGGATAAACTTTATAAACTTGAAGGGGCCATGTGAAAATGACAAAAAATCATCTTCTTCCTCATATAGGCCTGGTTATTCCATGTCTAAAATAATCATTTGAAACTTGAAGCCATTAGATTTTTCTCTAACACCTACCAAAATCACACTACATTATCTTTTAGGTTACGTAGTCATCATATTTACACCAAAAACCAAACTAAATTTAGCCATGAGTTAAAAATCTTGGGGCCCCCGAAAATATGGAGGCCCTGTGCGGTTGAGCAGTCTGCACATGCTCAAATCCGGCCATGGAACCTAAGAATGTAAATAAAGCCTTAGGAGATGAAAGTTGGATAGTCGCCATGCAAGAAGAATTAAATCAATTCATTGCTAA
>BQNB010014942.1:0-22998 GCA_026074375.1 Tanacetum coccineum
CAGTTATTGTCTCTCATAGTATCTTTGGATTTATTCAAAGGACTATCAGTCATTCAAGGCTCATTGAGATCCTGTTTATTAGGACCTACAATCTATTAGAATTAGGATTAACTTAGGTTTAGCATAGGTTTAACATAGAATAGAATAACTTAGATAACTAAAATACTGATAGACATAAGAATTAGTTCTCGCTCTTAGTGATTGACACCCTACTTACCAACGAAGCTATAATTGATCAGGTACAATGCCCGTTAAAGTGTTGTTTTAGGTAAAGTCAGAAAAATATAAATAGTAAAACTTGATACATAAAATAACGCCTACACAACGACTCATCAGTCTTCCATTCACAAACGATTCCCACTTTCTCATTTGCTGTCGGTGACTTAGACGCTTGGATATTTCTCTTTTGAATGCTCTGATTATGTCAAGATCTAATTCACCTATCCGAGGTGGTTTCTTCCATAACTGATTTTGAAAAATCATTAGCTTTACTTCATTTAAGACTCTTTCCAACATAGCATCACAGAACTTAACAATCTCTACCAAATACATAACATGTTTCTCATCTTTGTTGTTTAAGTAAATCAAACCCATATTTGGCTTGTCTACTATTGAGTACGGTTCATGTGCTTCAATACCAGGGAATGTTAATGTTGGTGCGGTTAAGTTTACCCTGATTTGATAACTCTCTATACCCAACTGAAAATCATGAACTCTATTGTAATCTAACTAGATACCTATAGTTACCAAATACCTTTTCACCCTTTTTCTCCCCCTTCAGGAGGATCAACATCCGTATGATGTTCAACGTGACATGTGAAAAGATCATATGTAAAGGAACTAGTATAAACTTATGGCTTTTCAAACTTTGCTTTCAAAATTTCCCATAATTGTAGACCAGTTGCTTGATCTTGAGGCTTTGACTTCATGTTTAAACATAACCGATGTTGAAGATCAGTAGTTGACGTTTTAGCAGTTGACGAAATTGTTGTAGGGTACAAATTAAGAGTGATGTTCTGCATATGCTTTCGAAATAATTCTTCAATCATTTTAGGTCCATGAGTGGAAAATTCTTTTGAGATTAACTCTGGTACATTTGTAGGAGCAATTTCTTGATCCTTGTTAACTACAAGATTAACCAGTCGTGGCATCTCTTCTTTAATAATTTCATTTGTCTTTGCAAACGTCATTTCATACACAACATTAATGCAATGATCAAGAACTTCTCGAATCTTTCCCATAAAAACCTCATGAGTCACAAATCTAGTTTTAATATGGTTGCGAATCTGACCACGTCGCCTGACCATGCTAGAAATACATCCTAGAAGAATCTTTGTCTTGTTTGAAATAAATCCTCTCTTGCTTTTAGATTTAGAAGAATGTTTAGATGTGGTAGCAGTTGTTGGTGATATAGTGGCCGTTAATTCCTCTGAAATTGTCTTATCCGAAGATAAGTCTTTCCTAAGGGATCTATTTGGTGTGGGAATTGGTGTCTGCATCTGCTCATTCCTAGTCTCTATACTACCCGTTGCATGAGTTTCGACCAATGTATGATCAGTATGATCATCATTGCCTTTCTCCTCAGCCGCATCATCTATTTCTCAGCATCATCATCTTTCTTTTCATCTTGTTTCTCTTTGTCATTCACCTCATCATCATCAACAACCTTTGAATCTTCTGTATGACTCTCGGGCTTTATCCTAGTACCAAAATCATCATTATTATTAAACATAGAATCAACAAATTCACTTGTATATGATTCTTTATCTTCTTCAACTTTAACCATCTTTTCAATCTCCTCCTCTTCCAACTTCTCTTGTGCTTCATCAGCTAACACGGTTTTGTGCAAGGTGAGACTTAAAAGAGTTGCCTCAGCAATTTCATCTATTTCTTTTTCATCACTAGGAGGTGGAACTGAAGTTGGTGAACTTATCTCTCTGGTACTTTGCTTCCTTTTCTTCCCCTGAGGACTAGCAGCAATAAGGGTAGGTGTTCTATGGGCTATAGGTGTAGTCCTATGCATTCCTTAGGTAGAAACAATCGATTGTGGTTGATTTATTGTAACAACTACTTTTACAAAAACCGTCTCATAGTCCTTATAGTCATCACGGATCTCCTTAGTCAAGAATGCATCCGGAATCAGCATGCCTCGAACTGTCACATTCCCAGTAGTATAAACACTTACCAACAAAATATCATCTTTAATAGAATGATAATCCTCTTCAAGTCTCAAAGGTATGGATGGATATTTCTTCATCAAATCAGAAATTATAAGCTTAGTAAAGCGAGGATACTGGATGACATCTTTCTTCTGATACACATAATTATTAAAATCCCACCAAAGAAGAGCAGCATAATCAACATTTGTACGGTTGACCACAACATGAAAAAAGTTATAGAATGCTGATCTTTATTTGATTATGTCCTGATGTTCTTATGGTCAAGCAACGATTGAACACCTTAAACATGGTCTACCACGGTTGAGCAAGAAACTTTGTATAGAAGGCACTTACTTTATCAACAACGCCTTGATAGCTAACCGTGTGCATGA
This sequence comes from Tanacetum coccineum, assembly GCA_026074375.1. Taxonomy (NCBI): domain Eukaryota; kingdom Viridiplantae; phylum Streptophyta; class Magnoliopsida; order Asterales; family Asteraceae; genus Tanacetum; species Tanacetum coccineum. Next base: position 2,552 of record BQNB010014942.1, read on the forward strand.
AGGATTCAATAATCTCTATGTTGATTGGTGCAACAAATAAATTGTCTGGAGTATCCATTGACAACTTAAGAGTATCACGAAACATGTCCACATTGTAAATTATGTCTTGTGTGTCCAGCTTAAACCTAATAGTGTCTTTAGTGTCAGGAACTTTGCTAAATGTCTTCCAGAGCTGTTGTAAGTACATAGCTAGAACATAAGCAATAATAGTAAGAGAATAGCTTAATGGATAATCAAGTAAAATCTGTCCCACTATCTTGCATTCTGGTGAGCATGGGATACTTTGGAACACAACATAATTGTTGCATCTCCCAATGCCTTGAAATTTAGGGACAAGTTGAGTGGCTAGAATGATTTGTTGAGCCATGTGGAATATTGTATAATGACACGAAGTGATTAGTGAAATGAGATAAGGCTTATGTAATACACATTTATATATCATTTTTGTCTCTTTCCACTATGTCTGTTTTTATATGCTCTAGCAATTCTTTTTGAGCATATTCTGATCATTTTCTTTCTCATATGCCAATTCTTGCTTTTTCGGGCATATGCCATACGCTTTATTCGTCTTTTTCTTTTGATCTTATTTTGTATGCTCTGGCATTTCTTTTTCGAGCATACCTAGATTTGCTTTTTTGCGTATGGATTTTACCTCTCTTTCTATTTTGAATTTCCTCACCAAAAAGCATTTGTAAAATGATACTCTTTCAAGAATAATAAAGATATATTCTGATTTTAAAAATACCAATTTGGCAAAAACACAAGTTGTCACAACCATTGATGTTTAAGAAATCCAAGAGTATAACTTTATATTCTCATAAAAAACTTTTCAGTAAAAGAGTACCACTTTTTGACACAAAGATACGGCTTTTTGATAGAAATTGAGATAACATTTTCAAAATCACAAGATTTTCCAAAGATGTTTGAAAACATAAGATTATACAACCAAACTAATGTAATAATAATTGGATGGTCACTAAGCAACTCACTCCTCATTCTGTTAAATGCAAAAAATGGCCGAAACCGGACATGACTTAGACCATTTATCCAATTATGTACAATAGATAGTCATAAACCACTTTGAACGGTTTTTGAAACAATCTTTTCAAAACCTTGAAATTTGTCTTTATTGAGACATGAGAATTTATGATCACAGACAGTTGAATCACCATGTTTATTCATTTGTTTCTCAAATCATTTGAACCATTGATTACTGAATGAAATATTTTAGTTATGCAAAACATACTCTTATATACAATATTTAGATGGTCAGTAGATTGCTCAATCCTCATCCAGTTAAATTCAGGAAACGGTCGAAACCGGATACAATCTTCACCATTTGGCCCATTTATCAATATAGAAATATGATTTTATAACTAAATTTATCATTGGTTTTCATAATATGTCATTTTGTTTAACGATTAAGCCCATTTGAGTATTCGTAAAAAAATTTAGCCCATTAGGATTGTTTTTTGAAACCCAAACTGAAAGCCCATTTTTGTCTCCCGAAACCCTTTATTGGCCCAATATGACATTTATGAAACCTTTTTGTTTTGGCCTAATAATCATTACGAAACCATATGTGGCTGGCCCAATTATGATTTACGAAACCATTTAGCAAAACCCTTATGAAACCAAAACCTGAACCAATACTTTCGTAAAACATAATTATCAATAAAATGATAATTCTGAAAAACTTGTCTTGATTTGCAGCTTATTATTATCATTTTATTCACAAGTAAAGATGGTTATTATTTCTGATAGCAAAAGTTCATGTTTACGAAACCATCATGGTTATGAAACCTCATGATTTTAGTCCACAAATGTTGTTATCAGTGATCAATTCCTTCCAATCATGTTCTATGAAAATTAACAATGTTTTGCCTCAATCAATTTCTCATTCCAATCGCTTTCATTTTTTACGGAACCCTAGATCTATATGAAACCTATATTAACAATCAATTAAAGCAGTTAATCACAAAAAGAAATCAAATAGATCATGTTTCTTATGTTTGATTATCAGTAAGAACTAACAAAACGATTTGGATCGTTGTTTTCTAAGTTGCGAAAGCTCAAACTTTGCAAAGAATTTACGAAACATGTTACTGTGTGCGTACGAAAGTAAGAGGTTACGTATGACACCTGTTACTTTTATACTTCCGAAAATAACTTTGCATTTTTGACATTTTCAGTCCCTCAAGTTACTTTCGTAAACCTTATTAGCCCATACGAAACTAACTTTTGAATTTGACATTTTCAGTCCCTCAAGTTACTTTCGTAAACCTTATTAGCCCATACGAAACTAACTTTTGAATTTGACATTTTCAGTCCGTGTACTTTCTTTTGTAAACATTAATAACCCATACGAAACTTACCTTTTGCATTTTGGCACTTTCAGTCCCTCAAGTTACTTTCGTAGACTTTTGATATCCCATGAAAAATTTCATAACTCCCCTTTGAGTTATACTTATTTTCACAACAAACCTGTAGAATTATTTTGCAGTTAAGTTCCCGTTTTTTACTAAAAAATTTCACAACTCCCTCTTGAACAAATATCCACTTAAATTTTATTTCCTTTTAATGAAAATTTTGTTCAAAATGAAGTTATTTTTGCTTTGAGAACACAATTTTGATCTTCTGATGATGAATTGACTGAAATTTTTTATAACTCCCTCTCAATAAGATATATAATTTAAGGACTTATCAAGAGATAGTTAATTTTACAGTTTTGAACATTCTTGAGAAGATTTTGAAAATTAAGAATTTCATAACTCCCCCTCGAATAAATGTCTAATTAAAAAACTTATTCAAGAGATTGTTACTTTTTCCTATTTTTCCACACTTGAATTTTTCAAACCTTGATGATTTTTGAAAGATGTTTGTCAAGAAATCCTCATTTTGTGAATGGATTATGATTACAAACCACATATTTTAGCAGTGAAAGATCATTTTATGAATGATTTACTCCCCCTCAGTTCATGATACATTTTTGTATTTAAAAAACCACTTTTTGTGAAAACAATATCATGAAACTGATAAAAACGAAGAAGATATGAGTTTGTATCTTTAAGTTAAAATTATGTTTTTCAAATTTTTATTTGCTTTTTTATTATTTTTTTTGAAAAAGAATTTTTTTTTGATGTTTTTAATTTTCCAATTTTGTATTTTGTTTTTATAATGTATGATCTTTCATTCAAGAAGATAACTTTGCGAGACATTCCAACTCAGTTAGAGTCATACATCTCATACCAATCCTGTGAAGTAAATACTCAAACCTTTCTCTTGGAAGGGCTTTAGTAAATAGATCAGCAAGTTGGTATTCCGTCCTGAAAAAGTAAAGTTTAATTGTACCTTTCTCAACATGCTCCATGATAAAATGACAGCGGATGTTAATGTGTTTTGTACGTGAATGTTGTATCGGGTTACATGATATGACAATTGCACTTTTTGAGTCACAGTACATTGGAATATTTTTGTAACGATATTCGTAATCAAGCAGTTGCGTTCTCATCCAAATGACTTGTGTGTAGCATGCTGACAAAGATACATACTCAGCTTCCGCAGTGGAAATAGCTGTACAATCCTGGTTTTTGACGATCAGCTATTGGGAATTATAGATTTGATGAGACAAAAGAAACAAGTAATGAAACAAAAGGATCAAAATCATCATTAAAGAATTCTACAAGATGTAGGAGAATATTAAGATTCTGGAAGATCTCCTTAAGAAGATAAAGATAACAGAAGATATTCATAAATGTTTAAAATATTTATTTGTCTAATGTTTATCTTCCTTTGTAAGTCTTGGACTCCTTATGTTATAAAAGGAGGTCCCAGGCGTGTAGTTTAAATACATAGAAAAACATGTGGGTATGCAAAGTGTGTTTGTAAACAATGTAGACGTCTAGTTGGTTGGTGTAGCCTCAAGGCCAAGGTAACTTGATCCTGTTACAGTTCATTGATGTAATCGTATTATTCTGATCAAATAATATTGGGGCTTGAACTGTTAATAAAGAAAAACCTTGTTATGATAACTTTGATTTGTTCTTATTCCGCTGTATGTTATTGTCTTTGTTATCATGATCCTAGATGAGGTCTAAACAACCTTGAGCTATAAACTATCCAAGAACTATCACGTGTTTTAGTTCTATCAGGTGGTATCAAAGCTACGGGGCTCTTGATCTAGGATCTACAAGGTGTTGCAGTTATTTAAAGTTCGTGTCGAAGATTGCAAGGTCTGTTTTCAGAAGACATAAGATTTGTTGGCAATCGTTTGACAAAATCAGCATGTATGTTATGTTTTTGCTGCGTATACGACTGCTGTCAATGTTATTAGTGTTGCTGTCCATAAAGGTTAGTACTGTTAGTTATGTGTTAATAATGTCAGTTATCATTAGTGCTGCCAAGTATAGATTTTAATGCTGCTCATTATGTATTTGTGCTACCAATGGCAGTTACTACTTCTAGCCTTATTCTTTAAAGATGGTTCTTAGTTGGGTTTTGTAACATGGATTTTGGTTTAGGAAGGTGAAAGAAAACCAAGTCAACTCGGTTATAACGGAGTTAAATCAGCCTTGATTGAACTCAGACCCTCACAAACCAAACAACATCAACAAAGCAGTAGAAAAAACAACAAACCTAAATTACTCCTAATTCATCTCCTCCTCAATATCAAACCATAATTCAACTCATCTTCTTCTCCACAACAAAATCAACAAAACCAATCTAACCTATATCCCTCCTCCTCATCATCAAAATTAGACTTAAAATTGAAAAAGAAAACAAATCAAGATCTCAGTTTGAATACATTCATGCTTTTCAAATTATGTGCACTTTAAAAGCTCAAAGACACGAAATGTATCTCCATCATCAATCTTTAACAAAGAGAAAATAACATGAACCTACCCGAGACCTTGTTTAAGATCTTGAAGCCTTCACTTGTTGCTTACTTGCTTGAACAGAAAGATACACAGGTTTAGTTAGAGATTCGTGAGTTAATGACTCGGCAATGAAGGATTCGTTTGGTTTGTGTTTAATTTTTTTTAGCGATTGTGTGATGTAACTACGTTTTTGTGGCTGAGTATCAAAGAAAATAAATGAGGCAGATCACTGTTATGAAGTGAAAAGAGGTAATGGCTTATGTGGTTCGGTTAACGAGGCTACAAGTTAAAGGTTTTGTGATTCGAGATGTATAAATGAGATGAGATTCGTTTTGTTTTATGAGTTAGTGTGGCTGTGTTTTTTGTTCATCTAATTTGTGATAAGAGTTTCCTTGTGTGATGGATGAAGATATGGAGTGACAAGGTTGTGAATATTGAGATGAAGGAGAGAGGCGGATGAGGTATATGAGTGGATTAGGTCAACCACTAAACTAGGGATAGAGCCTTCTTATATCCTAAGACAATATCTAATTGTGTGATTGGCTTGTACTCGGAAATCTCTATTGGATTAAATATGGGCCACAAAAATTGATATTCATATATCAGATCCGAAAATTAACATTGGGCCAAAAGTAAAAGTAATTTGGGATTACATTTTTGTTATTATTTGGTTAATGGTTGGGCTTCATAATGATAAAGTGACAATAAGTTTTAGTGACGAGACCGGGATCAATTATTTTTTAAGGGCTAGATTTAACATTAATTTTTCTAAGTGATTACGAAGACGATTATTTATCACTTATTTGAAATTGAAGTGAAGTTTCACAGGTTTGTGTTCTTATCATGTCTTAAACGGCTCACAACGTTTAGAGATAACTTGTTTGTGTTTTCAATGTTGTGACGAAGACTTGTCAAAATCTAGCAAAGTTGTGTGATCTACAAACTTATGGTGCTCAATGCTCACATTTGCTATCACTTTGGTTATGTGTCTCATAGAAGATGATGATTTTTGTCTAGAGATTGCGATCTACTTATATTTAACATATTTATTTATAAGTTTGACGTCACGTAGATAGTACAAGATATAAGACACAAGTTTGGGTTATTCTACTTCAGCATCAAGTTCGTTATACTTAGTTTTCTTCATCAATAATCATTACATAGAGCTTACAAAATTGAAGATTCAAGAAATGGTTAACATATGGATTTCAGGAGAAGCTTAATGTTAAAATGTTTAACCATTTACATGCGTCATTGAGGTGAAGATTTTTACTACTACTAGTCATTATTACTACTGCTAGTGTGAGTTTCTACTACTCAAGTTTATTTTTCTTATTGTGCTTAATGGTGGATAATTTGAGAAGTTAGAAGGCTTGGATTAGAAGTGTGATATTGGTTTGTAGTGGTCAAGATAGAAAGAGAGATGTGTGAAAACAAAAACAGACAGAGAGAATTGTGAGTTAAAAGAAATGAGAGAAATTGGTGAGAATGAAAAATAGAAAGAGAGATATGTGAAACAAAAATAGAAAGAGTGACTTTGTGAGCTAAAAGAATTAAGAGAATTGGTGAGCTGAAAAATAGAAAGAGAGATGTGTGACATAAAAACAGACAGAGTGATTCAGTGAGAAAAAAAATTGAGAGATAAAGTGAGAATAAAAACAAAAAGAGAGCTTGTGAGAATTAAAATTGCTGATGGGAATGCTTTTTGGAACGAAATTGAGGTTAGAACTGGTAACTCAAAAGTTAGTACTGCTGAGCATTACTTAGTACTGTTAGGCTAAACTTAGTACTGCTAGGCTACCGTTAGTACTGTTTTGGAATAACAGATTTTTGGCAATTAAATATAGCCGTTTGAGATAATTTTGCCAATTACTTCACTTATAGGTTTCCTTATTCTGGATAATTCATAATCTTTCTTTAAATCACAAGATTTCTTCAAGATAAATTCAGTCGGTCTAATCAAAACCTAAAGTGCTATCTATTTAATCTCAATTAACTTTGCCAAACACACATACTCTCATACACGATCATAACCCAAAAATCTAATAGAACTTTTCTCAATCAACAATGGCGAATTTGGAATTCTGTGACATATACAACATGGTCGCCTACTTGAAGAAACTAGAAGGAAGTGAAGAATTTCACCAAATAGTAGATTTTCTCAATGCTAGTCACATAAGGTATGCTCTTACAGAAAATCCCACTATCTATGTTTCTCTCATCAAACAGTTTTGGAAAACTGCTACTGCCAAAACACTTGATACTGGAGAAGTTGAATTAACTGCTACAATAGATGGAAAAGTTAAGATTGTTATTGAGGCATCCGTTAAAAAGCATCTCCAATTAGCAGATTTTGATGGTATTAGTTCTTTGCCAAATACTGAAATCTTTGAACAACTTTCCTTAATGGGGTATGTGTCAACTTTAGACAAATTGACCTTTCAGAAAGGCCACTTTTCCCCTCAATGGAGATTTCTCATCCATACCATCCTATATTGTCTAAGTCCTAAGAAAACCTCTTGCGAACAATTCAGTAGCAATATAGCAACTACTATTATTTGCTTGGCCACTAATAGGAAATTTAATTTTTCTAAACTGATTTTTGATGGTATAATAAAAAACTTGGATAGTAAACACAAATTTTTAATGTATCCAAAATTTATTCAGGTGTTTTTGAACAAGCAAAAGAGACTACTTAAACCTCACACTAGACTTTATATTGCTCCTACCCACACTTAAAAACTTTTTAGCAATATGAAGAGGGCTTCAAAGGGTTATTATGGGGAGAACATTCCATTGTATCCTACAATGATTGTTTAGGGCCCAGTTGTTCAGGGTGAAGGATCAACACACCTAGTTGAGTCCCATCATACACCCACCAGTGCTCCATCAACTTTACAACCTCTAATTTCACCAACATCTAGGAGAACTATCAGACAGGAATATGTAGTTCCTCAGCCTAGATCTCCTACTCAGACCCATGTTGCAGATAAGGCTACTTCCACAGGTGTGGATGTCAGATATGGAGGGGTTGTGACTACTGTCATTGGCTTAAAAGCAGGACAAGGCAGTGGTAACATTGATAAAACCCGTACCATACCCCAAGATTTACCTCTCCCAAGAGTTAACATACTTGGAAGTGATGAGGGCAGTTTGACACTTTACGAATTAACGGTTTTATGTATAACATTGTCAAGGAACGTGGAGAGCTTGGAGACAGACTTGAAGCAGACCAATCTAACATATGGTGCTACTTATACTAAGCTCATCAAGAAGGTGAAAAAGATAGAGAACAAAGTTAAGTCCAACCAAGCTAGAAGAAGGGCCAGAATTGTTGTTTCTGATGATGAAGAAGATTTGGAGGATCCTTCCAAACAAGGGAGGAAGATATCTGAAATTGATCAAGAGCCTACAATCTCACTGGTACAACATGATGCAGAGATTTAGAGGAGGCAGAAATTGATCAAGATCCTACAATCTCACTGGTACAACATGATGCAGAGATTCAGGGGAGGCAAAAGCATGACATAGAGTTTGAATTTGATCTTGATGCTTGTAGGATCCCGATTAACACTTCCACTTCATATAACGAATCACGAATCGATCAAGAAAAGAGAAAGAAAGTTGATTTCTAAAGAGAGAAAGAAGAGAGAGAGAGAGTTGTGAGAGAATATAGAAAAGTGAAATATTATAAATGAAATCAACTACCTTTTCCTAGGTGGAAAAGTTACTTATATACCCCGACACATTAAGTGACGTTCGGGAAGAGGCAGAGGATTGCCAGGGTACATGAAGCAGCTAGCTCTTTTAATGTTGAAGAATGGGAAGACATACAAGCTAGAGTTGAAGCTGATGAAGAGTTAGCACAGGAGGTTCACAGTAGAGGAAAAAGAAATGTACACTGAAGCTGAACAAGCAAGAATGCTTGTAGAGCTTATCAATCAGAGAAAAAGGTATTTTGCTGCCTAAAGAAAGGAGGAATAAGCCATCCACACAGGCTCAACATAGGACCTATATGTCTAATTACATCAGCACTTGGGCGGTTATACACTTCAGCAGTTGAGAGGTTATTCTTTTGATGAGATCAAGAATTTGTTTAAAACAACAATGAGGAGAGTACACACTTTTGTTCCAATAAAGAGTGAAATTGAAAGGGTAATTCCTGAGTTAGCAGCTGGAAGTTTAAAAAGAGATGCAGAAGAAGAACTATCAAAGAGACAAAAGAACTATCACAAGAACTATCACATGGTAATTCCTAGGTTATGGTTATAGATACACAATCATACATTTTTTATATATAGCTTCAAGGTTGTAAACCCTAGTACTACACAGAGTACTCGTATTATTGATAATAATATTGGAGCTTTTCAGTAATATCATTGTTCATATAATTTACTGTTTTATTAATGTTCTTCTAAGTATTAAAGAGTAGATTCCACTTACTCTTTAGTATTTACAAAGTTCTACCATAGTTGTTTTGGATTTATGCCTATAAAGTAACGTTTCAGTTCAAGTAAGGAATCGATCTTAATTTGGTTCACAATTCTTTGAGCTTGTATCCTTCCTAAGTTTTTTGGTAATACACATTATTTTTCTCTGGTTGAGCTTTATGTTTGGGTGGTTTTGTTTCTTCTCTTTATGCATCTTTTAGCTGCAAAATGCTTTCTTCTTTTCTCTGAGAGTTGTTGAAATAATGTAACCTTTTCTTCAATAGACAACTCTTCTTGTTCTTATGGTTGTAATCTTTCAGCCAACTAATAATCAACATCAATCTTTTCTTGAATATCATCCTATTCTTCAATCAAAGCAATATTGGCTTCTTTTTCTTTTTCAGCTTTCTCCTTGATTTCTTTATTTTCTCAAATTCAGCTTATAACTTTAAAGCAGCTTCTTCATCAAGCATGATTTGAACTTTCTTCTTCATAGGCTTCATAGGCTCTTCTATCATTATTCCTTTACCCTTGTCCTGTGATTGTTTTGAAGAAATTATTGTTATTATTATTGTTGTAGATGGCTCTTGAAAATCAAACCCTTTCACTTTGGGTTTTGAAATTTTTAACGCTTCAAGAGCTTGAGCCAAAGTAATTTCTTCAATAGTTATTGTATCAGTTGTTGCATTGTATATCCTTGAGAAGGCAATCAATCTTCAAAAAACATTTTCACTTTTGCATGCAACAAAATCATCTTCCCTATTTAAAATATTCACATCAAACATCTCATTATCAGCATCATCTTGAACATTAACCAGGGTAATGTCTTCATCTGCATCAATAGCATTAATCCTCCTCCCATGTTTAGATGCATCCTTACCCAAATCTTCTTCATCACCAAAGGATTCTACCCTAGCTGTCAAACTAACTTTGTATAGTCTCTTCAGCTTATGAGTTCTTGAACTTCTTTTCTTTTCAAGCTTCTTGACCCTCCTTTTCAAAACTATCAATCTCATTCTGGTGAGTGGTCTTTGCTATTATCCAAATCAAGAACTCTGGTTTGTAAAGTGGGACATAGTGCCATCAATCATCAAGTTTAAGTTATATCCTCATCACTTCGAAGTCGTGTTACACCTCTTGCGAGTAGTGAATCATTGGAATGTTTAGATACATTCTCAAACCTAGTTTGAGCAATAGTATCCCCCATGGTTTCTTGGCACCTGGGACCACAACTTAAAGTAGTTCCTAGGGAACTAGATTCATTAGGTGTTGCCTTAGATGGGGTCTTAGTTATGTTCCACTGTCCTGCTCTGCTTCTAAGCTTTGGGAAGCTACTAGTGTCAGCATCACAAACTGTCACCCAACTCCTTATGGACAGCCTCATCTGTAACATTTTCACTAGGATCACTAGGCTGAGGTACCTGAGTGTCCTTTCTTTTAGTCTTCCTAGGTTTTTGTGTCTTTTAAGGTTGAGTAGATGATTGAGTAATGGTGGGTGTGTGATGAGGATCAGTTGGATTTACTGAACCTTCACCCAATTCTGATTGGTTTTTGTACACCTTTATGGAAATAAACTGTGGTCACTCTACCAGAAGTATAAAACCTTTGCTACCTTCTCATATTTCTAATAATCTTCTTAGTGTGAGAGGGGTGGTGCATTTATAAAACTTCTTATAAGTTGGCCACGCCATCAAGTTGTTGATTCACAAACACTTGTACAAACCTTAGATACATCAAAAATTTACTAGACACATTATCCATGTTTCTAATCATACCTTCAAAAATAAACTTTGAAAAGTTGAATTTCTGATTTGTTGCTAAGCAGATAATAGCAGATGCCATAGTGCTACTAAACTCATTCCATGCAGTAGTCTTTGGACTTAGACATTGTAGAATAGTATGAATCAGAAATTTCCATTGTGGGGAAAAGAATGGCTTATAGAAAGTTAGCTTTTGTGAAATATTCTCATACCCCACCAGTTGATTCAGTGATGATTATCTTCTTGCCATCTACTAGGGCATGCAACTGTACTTCCCCATTGATAGTTTTGGCCTTAACAGTTGACCAAAACTGTTCGATACATGAAATATATATTATGGGATTAACGGTTAGTGCATACTTTATAGGGTGTGCATTCAAAAATCCACAATTTGTTCAAACCCATCACTTTCTTTGGGTTTAGACAAAAATACGACCATGTTATAAGTATCCACAAACTTTAGATTCACCATTTGTGTTGGGTTTTGATAATGGATGATAAAATTAAGTTAGGGTTTGTTGTTAGAGAGTATTTGAAAGATTGAAATCGATTAAATGATTGATTGAAACCCTTAATTGAAGTATTTATGAAAATACCCTCAACAGCTGTAACTTTAACCCAGTAGTAGTATCTCAGCAGTAGTAAGTATATGCCAAGCAGCATTAACTTAGGAAACTAGCTGTAGTAAGTTTATGCTAGCAGCATTAACTTTGACGTCAACAGTTAATTAACGCCAATTCCATGCCAATAAAGTTAGTTTCCTATCATTATAGAACACTTTTTATTCTTTTTGCCAAAATGTTAGTTCAAAAACCAAGAAAACACAATCCATAGCAATTTTCACAACAATCACAGTATTAATTATACCTAGCAATATTAAGTATAACTAACAGTTGTAACTCAACAGTATTAAGTATAACCAGAAGTTAGCAAGTATTCAATTATTCTTAAAGCATAAACTTGTAATGACTATGATTATATACAGTATTATTATACAAAATACTTACAATATCATAAAGGAGATAAAGACTTTAAAGATCATTCATTTCATACTAACAATCAATTATTGAAATTATCTTACATCAAAAGCTTTTGTAGAAATTGCAAACATTATTGTAGTATGAATTTTGAACATTTGAATCAATTTCTTTTCATTGCAATCTCTAATAAAATGATGTCTGGTCTCTATATGCTTTGGTTTTTAATGAAAAACAGGATTTTTAATTATGGAAATAGTACTGTTATTGTCAATAAAGATATTGGTATGCAGCATAATTGTACCATAATCAAGTAGTTGATTCTAAATCAATGCATTGTCTCAACAATCTTGAAGCGCCACTACTCAGCTTTTTTTGTGGAATTTCAACCATATTATTTCTTGCACTTGCCAATGATTATGAATCTACATCTAAGAAATTAACAACTCTGTTGTATAGACTTCTATCCATGCTTGCTCTAGTAATCATATAGTGTATGCTACAATCAAAATGGATGAATCTTTTGGATACCAAAGGCCCAATTTTGGTTGACCTTTTAAGTACCTAAAAATCCTTTTCACATCATGAAGATGTGAAACCTTTGGATTGACTTGGTATCTAGCACAGACATACACTACAAACATGATGTCAGGTCTTGAAAATGTAAGATACATCAATGAACCAATCATTAACCTATACATATGAACATCTACTTCTTCACCATCGTCATCCTTGAGTAGAGCTTTGTGAGTTTCTTGTGTGTTGCGTCTTGACTTCTGTAAACCCAAATTTCTTTAAAATTTCTTCAACATATTTATCTTGACTAATATATATGCCATCCTTCTTTTGCTTCACTTGTAATCCCAAGAAGAATGTAAGTTCTCTCATATAACTCATCTGAAATTTCTCATGCATCAACTTCTCAAATGCAAAGCATAACTCCTTCTTTGTTGAACCAAATATGATATCATCTACATAAACTTAGACCAGTAAAATATCACCTTTGTGCCTTTTGATGAACAAGGTCTTGTCGATTTTCCCTCTTTGAAACCCATTGTCTAACAGATATGTTGAAAAGGTTTCATACCAAGCTCTAGGAGCTTGATGTAAGTCCATACAGGCTTTTCAACTTGTATACTCAATCAAGAAAGTTTGGTCTTAATTCCTGGTGGTTGACATACATACACCTCATCTTCAATCTTCCCATAGAGAAAATTATTTTTTACATCCATTTGATACAATATAAAATCTTTAAATGAAGCAAAAGCTAAAAATAGCCTAATTGATTCAATTCTTGCAATAGGGAAAGGAATTTCATCGATAGCCAATCCCTTCTTCTTTGTGTTACCCTTGAGCAACCATCTTGCTTTAGATCTTATACAATTCCCCTTTTCTATCCTTTTTATTCTAATAAACCCACTTAGTGCCTATAGCTTTTCTTATTTGGTTAAATCTACTAAAGTCCTAACTTATTGTATACTTGAATTGTAGATGCTCTTCCATGCATAGCCTCTTCAGCTTGCATCCTTCAATGGCATGAATTACAATTTTGAGGTTCTTCCAGTGATAAAAAGCAAGCAAACAAGCAGTTTTGACGGTCTTTATGGTTTGTTCTTTGTTAAATAGTACTAACAAACCCATGTTCCTTCAAATTCTTTATCATCTTTCTTGTTTGTGTAGCTGATTGCAAATCTCTAATCACTAGATCAAGAGGATGATCTTTATGAATTCTTGTAGTTGGAATAGGATTGACTTGGATTATTGTATCCAAATTGTTCATGTCAGCCACTGCATCATCATCTTCATCATTTCTTGAGAAGTCAAATATTATATAATCTTCCAAAGTAGGCATATTTGTATCAAATGGAAGTTCAGTGCTTGTTTTTCCACCAACATCATTAACCTCATTTGTGCCAGCAGCATTAACATTGTTAGTGCTGTTAACATTATTTTCCTTCTCTTGATCATTAAATTCACTATCTTTTCATGGATCTTCATCAACCTTCTTTCCATCATCACTTGAAGGTTTTGGCTCAATATGAAACTCTTTGTATGCTTGGGAATATGGTGGATCAGAGTCTATCATGGTAGCTAAATGTATCTTTGAAGGTTTTGTCTTCCTTTTTTTTTCTAGTTGACCTGCATTATCACTTGCTTTTTGTACCTTCAAAAAACCATTAGATTGTGTACACTGCAAACAATTGAGCTCATATTTCATTGTTCTTGTTATTGCATCAATATCAAAATAGCAATCTGTCCACTACTAAACATTAGGTGTACTATCACATAAACCGAATATGCAAGGTTCTTCCACTATCCATTGTTCTTATATTGAATCTCTAAAGGCTTTACTAGTTCAAAAGTATCCACAAAGAAAGAATCCTTCATCAGCCTTACCATCAAACTTGCCTAAGTGATCTATGGTATTAAGAATAGTAACAGGACACCTAAATGGTCTCATAAAACCTAAAGTTGGTGTTCTACCATGAAAAAGTTCATATGGGGTCTTGTTATGAGGCTTAATTACTAACACTCTATTTTGCACATAGCAAGCAGTATTAACTATTCTGCCAAAAAGTAGTGGGCAACTTTAAATCAGTAGCATGTCTTAGCAGCCTCAATTAGTGTCCAATTCCACCTCTCAGCAACTCCATTTTGTTAAGGAGTTCTAGCTACACTAAATTGTCTTAAAATACCCTTCATTTAACAAAACTGATTCATTTCTCAGTTTTTGAATTCAGTTCCATTATCACATCTAATCATCTTAACCTTGTGATCTACTATATTTTCTATCCCTATTATAAAGGACTTAAGAATGCCACTAGTCTCCTCCTTAGTAGCTAGAAAGAAAACCTATGTAAACCTACTGTAATCATCTGTGACAACTAGGCAATACATTTGCTTCATAAGTCTTTTTACAATATGCTAGACAAACAAGGATCCATATGAAAATGTAAAGGATGATGATAGAGAGATCTTTGTTTTGGACTTACAAGAGCTCTTATGCTGCATTTCCCATTTGACATTGCAACACAGGTTTGATCTTTTTCAAATGTTTAGAAGGTATAACCTCTGACTAGATTTCCTTTACCAATTTATTCATGGTTTAAAATTTAAGTGACCTAGCCTTCTATGCCAAAGTTTAGATTCATTAGATGTGGCTTTTTCAAAAAGGCAAGTTAAACCTCCTTTAGGAACTATGTTGCTTAAATCAACACTATACATATTGTTCTTTCTAGGAACTCTAAGTAAAACTTGACTTTCAACAATTAACTTAAAGTTTAGAGATAAAACAATACATTCAGTGTCATTAAAAAGAACACTATTCTTTTTATTACACACTTGTGAGACACTAAAGAGATTAAAATTTTAACTCTTGATTACCAGTTTTTAAGTGAGTACCTTTTTCTTATTGATATTTCCCTCTTTGGGGTTCCCTCCAAAAGCAATATCCTCCATTTCTATCTCTTCGTAATTTATTATAAGATAGAACATGTTTCCCGGTCATGTGCTTGAGCATCCACTATCATAAACTCCTTTATCTGGAAATCTTTTGTGGATTGCCCTGATATTGGATAAGAAAACAGATCTTATTGGGGACCCAAAGCCATTATGACTGGATCAGCTTGAGACAATATAATCAAACTTTTTTAGGGTGATTGTGCCACTATTGTGTTTAGAACATGGTCTAAACTTTATGCTTTGGTTTCCAAACCAACAAGCCTAGGCTTAACTGCATTAAGATTATTTCCCTTAACAATCATTAATACTGCTTTTGCTGTCAGTATTAAGATTTTTACCCCCCTAACAGTATTAACCCTTTGATTAATATTACTGTTTTTAAATGTTGTGTTTTATGAATGGGCCTCTTAACAGTTAAATGTGCTGTTTTAGAAAGATATGACTTTGGTTAGTAGCTTAACTGTTGTCTTTAAGTGAGCGGTATTATCTTGGTTAGCAATATTAAACTGATATGTGTTTTAGAAATATTTTGTTTAGTAGTATAATTGAAAATAAGCCAGACTAGTAGTACTACTCTTGGAACCATGTTCTTTTTAGCACAGGGGTGAGTCTTTTTAGCAAAGTTTTGATGATTCACTTTTGAGTATTGTTCTAAACAGGTTTTACCATCCTTTGATTTTGTAAATATTTTGTGATGGTGAATTGCAATCCATTCTGCAAAATGATTAAAGCTTCACACACAATCCAGGCCTTATTAACATCTTAAAATTGTTCCTAGTTTTTGAGAACAAAACAGGGTTCAGAATTATAATCAAGGAAATAATTACAACCAAAATCAGGGATATAATCAGAATCAAGCTCAGTCAAATGTTCTATCTATGGAAGAAATGATGTATCAACATATGAGAACGACTAAAGCTAGAATGTAACAAATGCAAGATTATAATAACCAACAATTACAACATTTGAAAACGCAAAATACTAATATGTCAAATAAGATGGATCAAATGCAAAAGGTTCTCATGGAAAGACCTCAGGGAGTGTTGCCGAGCAACACCATTCTAAACCTACAGGAAGATATTAAAGTTATCACCACACAGAGTGGTGTTACTTTAGCTGGACCCTCGGTTCCTCCTCCTCCTCTTTCTTCTTCTAAGGAGGTAGAACGAGAACCGGAGATGACAACGGACCAGGTACTCACAGAGAGTACCATAAGAGTCCTACCTCTGGTAGTCCAGCCGTCTCTCGCTTCTACTTCTTCTAAGCTTCCTCCTGCTCCTATTCCTTCTCCTGTGGTTCCTGAGCAAAATCCGCATCAACCTCTGATACCGCATCCATCGAGGTTGAATAAGGAAAAGCTTCAAGAAAAAGGTGATATACAAATTCATAGTTTCTTACAAATGTTTAAGAAAATATACTTCAATATCAGCTTTGCTAAAGCTTTAGCTCACATTCCTAAGTTTGCTAAAATGGTTAAAGATCTCCTTACTAATAAGGAGAAACTTCTTGAACTGGAAAATACTCCCTTGAATGAGAATTGCTTAGTTGTGCTCCTAAAAAAGTTACCTGAAAAACTTGGAGACACTGGGAGGTTTCTCATTCCATGTGATTTCTATGGACTTGAGTCATGCATGGCCCTAGCCGATCTAGGTGCTAGCATAAACTTAATGCCCCTTTCTGTGTGGAATACACTATCTCTTTCCGAGCCTACTCCCACTCGAATGACCCTCGAGTTAGCTACCCATACTGTTTCTTATCCAGCCGGTATAGCCGAGGATGTTTTCGTTCAAATGGGAAAGATTACTTTCCCCGCTGACTTTGTTGTAGTCGACTATGATGTCGATCCTCGGGTCCCTCTTATCTTAGGAAGACCTTTCTTGAGGACAACACATGCTCCAGTCGACGTACACGGCGAAGAGTTAACTCTTCGAGTCGGTGATGAGAAATTGGTCTTCAACGTTGAAAGTACCTAGAAATATCCACGAAAACATGGTGATGAATCAATCCATAAGATTGACATTCTTGACATTAAATGTGAGGATCATTTCCATGAGGTGCCAAATGTTCAAAAGTCAATTAATCTAATGAGTGGCAGTCCCACTCTTTCTCCTAAACCTTTGTCGCATCTCTCTCCCCTTCTCTCACTCCCTTCGGGGATAGTGACTTTATCTTGGAGGAGATTGACACTTTTCTTGCTTCTGATGATTTGACATCACCGCATGACGATGATGGAGCATTTGATATGGAGGGAGATATCCGTCTTATTAAGACATTATTAAATAATGACATCTCGAATGATCTCTCTCTTCCTCTTCCTGTGTTTGAAATTAATGAAACTGAAAAGATTAAAACTTTAATCGATGATCCTCCTGATCTTGAACTCGAGGACTTACCTCCTCATCTCAAGTACGTATTTTTAGAGGGAACTTCTAAGTTACCCGTCATTATTGCTAAAGACTTGAAGAGGGAGGAAAAAGAACAGCTTCTAGGGGTTTTAAAATCACATAAATGGGCGATAGCTTAGAAAATATATGTTGATCCTACTTCAATAGATCGAATTCCTTAAGCTTGTTTTAGGTTTAGTTATATTAGATAAATCTAACACAATTATAGTAGAAACTTTGTTTGAATGTATTAAAGATTATGCAGAATCTAATCTTTAATATTAAGAAGAATTATCAATGAAACAGTAATTCAAAACAAATAAGCTCCAATATTATTAATGATAATAATACGAATACTCTCAAAGTATTAGGGTTACAAAGACCTTGAAGCTAAAAATATAAAAGATATATGAAAAACTATATCAAACTCTATGCCCTAGGACCTCTTTTTATACACCAAGGAGCACTAGTCGGCTTACAATACTTTCCTAAGTATCTAAAATCTTTTCTATAATCAACTATTACATATCACATAAGCAGTACTAACACCAAACAGTACTAACTTATTAACCTTAACATCATTAACTTATCTCTGAGCAGTCTTAACCTTAAGCAGTAGTAACTACTTAGAATATTTTCACTAGGAGTACTAATACTTACTAGCAGTAGTAACTGTGTACTACCAGTAGTAAACACTTAGCATATTTTCTTTGAAGTTCATGAGCAGAACTAACTTCAGCTGAGCATCATTAACATAAACATGAGCAGTAGTAATTCAAACAACATTAAGAAGACTTTTAATCCCAACAATCCTCCCTTAAACTTGATATTCTTCTTCAAAATCATCAAGTTTCCGCATTTAAGACTTCATTAACACCAGGAGGATGCTTCTAAACACTTCTTTACTTCTTAAGCTGTTTTATGATGAATTTAAGAAGCTGATAAGCCATTTCACTTTCATAGTCAATCATAAGCTTCTTTTCTAACATCATTGTAAGTGTAGATGGTGTAAGAGGATACTTCTTCTCTACCAACATATAAATCTGCATATGTTGCATCCTCAAGAAATGTACTCCACATGAGTCATACAACTTCCAACTCAACACTTTGTAGTCTTGTTGATTCTTCCATACATTATCTTCTACATGTGGTTTAAACATTGTTTTCAAACCATTCCATAATACCAAATCCAAGTCTTCCACTGGTCTTGTTGACTCATATTCAGCTTTTACCAACTTGTACAAAGTTCCAAATCTTCCTTGTCAAAACTTTGAAGCATGTGACTAAAGATCATGTACATTTGAGACTTTCCATCAGCTCTTATTATTTGATAAAAGCTTTTTCTTCCTTCTTTATGAATCTTCTAGTCAACAATACTTAGAGACTTAACAGCCAAAGGAATAGCATCAATTGCTATTTCTTCTTCATCTGGAATGATTTCCATTAACTTTTTAATCTTTATTATTTCTTTGTCATCTTCCACCTTTTGCTTCTTTGTAATCTCTTGTGCTAGCTTAGTTTCTGCTCTCTTTTCTTTGCCTTTCACCAACTCTGTTCTAAAGTCTTCAAATGTATTTACCCTTTTGAATGCTCTGTCAAACATCTCTTGAATAGAATCAAACTCTTTCAACTTCAAATCTTTAAGCTTGTATCCTTCCATGTTCTTTAGCTAAGTACACATTATCTTTCTCTGTTGATCTTTTGTTGGTGGTTTATTTCTTTTCTTTTCTGCTCTTTTAGCTGCAAAATGCTTTCTTCTTTTCTCTAAGAGTTGTTGAAAAATTGTACTCCTTTCTTTAATGGATAACTCTTCTTGTTCTTGTGCTTGCATTCTTTCAGCCAATTGATGATCAGCATTAATCTTTGCCTGTATATCATCCCATGTTTTAATCAAGGCAATATTGGCTTCTTCTTCTTTTTCAGCTTTCTCTCTTGTAAGTCTTTCTTCTTCATCAAATTCAGCTTGTAAATATTTAGCAGTTTCTTCATCAAGCCTGATTTGATCTTTCTTGTTGATAGGCTTCAGAGGTTATATTAATATTTCTTTACCTCTGCCCTATGATTGTTTTGAAGATAGTTGTAAAGATATTGTTGTTGTAGATTTACCCAGATCTTGTATAACAACCCCTTTGTGCTTGGGTTTTGTACTTTTCATTTCTTCAAGTGCTTGAGCTAAAGTAATATCATCAACATCTTGTTCTGTAACAAACACTTCCTCACCAGCAAAAACATTCACATCATGAACACTAACCAGGATAATTTCTTCATCTGCATCAATAGCATCAATCCTCCCCTGTTTGGACGTATCTTCACCTAAACTTTCTTTATTATCAGAGGATTCTACCCTAGCAGTCAAACCAACTTTGTATAATCTCTTCAGCCTATGAGTTCTTGACCTACTCCTTTTTAAACTAGCAGTCTTATTATCTTGAGTGGTCTTTGTCTTCTCCAAATCAAGAATCCTATTTTGTAAAGTGGTATATAGTGCCATCAATTCATCAAGTTTAAGTCTATCCTCATCACTTCGAAGTGTGTTACCTCTTGTAAGTAGTGAATC